>JAYEVD010000616.1:0-85887 GCA_036346405.1 Phyllostachys edulis
TATTGAATGAAAAGGTCACGAGCATTGTTTCGGCTCTTTGCATCTAATTTCGATGAACTCCATGTTGTATTATTTTTCTTTTACGGGATTTGTCCAACTCACCATGAGAATCTTCTATGAGTACGGCTTTGTCCACCATCTGCTAAAAATCCACATAATCATTTCCAATAACTTGCGCTTTCAAGCTGAGGTTAAGTCCACACTTGAATCACTTCTGATGTGCATTGTGTGTAGCAACATCTTCTGGAGCATAGCGAGAAAGTTGAGTTAACTTGTTGAGATATTCACCTAAAGACATGTTTCCTTGCTGTAGTTCACAAATTTCATTCTTCTTCATTTCCACAATACCATCGGAAACATGAGCTTGATGAAAAGCTGTTGAAAATTCCTCCCAAGTAATGGCTTGCGAACTCTCATGAGCTGCGGTGTAGTTCTCCCACCACTCTGTGGCTGTACCTTCCAACTGATGTGAAGCATAAAGAACTTTCTCACGATCATCGCATTGAGCAATGGCGAGCTTTTTCTCAACTAAACGAAGCCAATCTTCCGCATCCAAAGGTTCTGATGAATGAAAAAACGTAGGCGGACGAGTCCTCATGTACTCTGATAACTTGGAATGGTGATGAGCTGGTGACAGAACAGCTGCTGCTTGATTATTCTGGTTACTCTGGTTATTTTGATTCAACAAGTTGACTATTGCTGCGACAGTCTGACTTTGCTGAGTCATCATACTGTTCATATTTTGTATCATTGCACTCATGAATTGAGTCTGAGCTGCTAGAAGTTGTGCCATGCTTGGATCCACGGCTCTAGGGACTGATGACTGGCCACTAGCATTGACATTGACATTGGCATTATCTGACTGAGTACGGCTTGAAGTATTGCGAGTGTCAACCATCTGCGACGATTCTCCATAGGTTTAGTAGGTAAGGTAGAAAAGCAATGTAGATGAGAGGGAATAGCACAATAGATGAGATAGAACAGGATAGAAAAGATGGAAACAATTTAATTAGGGGAAACAGATTATACCCAAAGACCAAAGAAGACATAGCTGAAACGCTATGAAAGAACAACTAAACTCTTTAAATATAAGCCTTAGTGTGACTGCAACATAATGCTAGACAGCAAAACTGCAGCTCCCACTTACACACAACCCAAATAATGACCTATTGCAATAACGATCTAGAAGCGCTACTAAAAACTCTAATAGGACATCCCCCAATTTGAACTAGAGGATGAAGACTCTTCAAACTCAACTGGAATGGAGCGATGAAGATACTCTTGACAATTGCCGATGACTTGACTTCTTTCTTCCGAACTAGAGAAATTAATGAGGTGGGAAAGTCAATTTAATATTATAAAACAAAATTTAGCAGAGATAAGAAACAAGATTTCTAGAATAAGATGAGAAAGAATAGACTAGGTAAGAATAGAATAGACTCATTTGAGATAGAATGAGAATAGATGAGAAAAGAACAACCACTTAAATCAAATTAAGTTGATTTGATTTAGAAAATAAATTTTGAATCTTTCAACTAAAACGACCGTGCTAACTAAGGTTGCATTCTACAGTCAACCTGGCTCTGATACCACCTCTGTCGGGACCCAAAAATGCATCTTAGGAACCCTCTGTGTATTTTAAACTAGTCCCAGATCAGTAGTTAGCTCACACAGGAAACAGTGATGAAATACCATCCACTTATTCGATTTAACTAAAAAGATCTCAGAGTAACAAATAATAATAATAACTGGACCTTATAGTCAATGTTTACTTAACTTGCCACGCAGGGCTAAAGAAACAAATAAACTCTTACAGTGGAACGAAACTCTTGAAAAGGCCAATCAACATGCCCACAGGTAATCGAGTGGAGAACGCATCCTAATCCGCAAAGCCTTCATAGTCTTCCTTCTGAAAGAACTCCTAAGCAGCTTGATATTCTTCAACTGAGCAACAAATGCGTAAAGCCGTAAGTACATAAAGCACTCAGCAAGATGTAGGGAAATGTATGCAAATAGTATTCATGCACGGCTTGACAAATGTTAGTTGTATGGTTCTTTTTGCAGAAAACAACATTTACGATAAATATAATAAATAGATTGAAATGCGTAGTTGAAAACAATAATAAATAATTAAATAATTTCTTTGAAACAACCAGTGAATTGCCCATTCACTTCCCAACCAAACCAATGATAAGTGAATCCCTAATTCACCAATCGACACAAACCACCAAGTGAATTACCTGTTCACCAAACAAACATTATATTCATCAAGTGAACATCTTATTCACACTCCGACTCATTTTAAAGAAACTCTATCTCTTGTGTGAAATCCACGGACATGTCCATAACCGAGGACGCGGCTATTCAAATAGACCAATTGATACTCTGTAGAGGTTGTACACTTTTCCCACAAGATATAACCAGTGTAGCAAGCACTAATCATAACAAAACCTTTCGGAGGTTTTATCTCAACAATTGACTCTCCTGTTGTACCTATAGCCACCCAAAACCTCATCGTGGTTGACGTACAACGTTGGACAGGGATGCGGCATCCGTCCCGTGATGTGACCTTGGAAAAGAATATACACCTCCACCCAAATACTACCCGAGTAATCAAAACCCAAAACTCAACTACCTACTAGGTTAGGCCCCGCCCCATACTAGGCATGTGGTTGTATGAAAAGGCCCACTCAATGGCGCACAAGATTAAGTCCTTGACAAGTTACTCACGTGAGAAATACCACACACCCACAAATAAGGTTGAAACACCCCCACTATCCACCAACGACTACGCCTAAGTGAAAACTATTTTGTTTAACCAAGTCCAATGACGACCTCGTCATGGTACACAAATTTAATAAGAGTGGCTCACCACCATAATTGCATATATCATTAAGTCAAGATTAATCATTATGACACATGTGAGGATGAACCCATCGTGAATTCAAGCTAAACTAAGCATCTGTATGATACCCATGTTGGTGATACAAATATGTCCAACTAAAATTATCCATGCTAGGGTGACAAAGGATTCATGGCATTCAAATAATCAATGGAGGTATAATGACAACAGGTAATAACTAATCCCAAAATAATTTGTATAAAGATAGCATGCAATTGTATAAAACAATATACTTTTGAAATCATAGGTTCAATATGATCAAAGGACTATGGCTTGCCTTGGAATAAATCATGGGATTGATCTTGATCTTGGTACACTCCTCTTTGCTCAAAGCTTCCCGAAGTATCAACGTCTACTCGCAAACAAGCAAATAAACAAAATAAATAAATAACAAAGAGAAAACAAACTCCAAAAATTAAATAAAAATCTCAAATAAATATATCTTGAATTTAGATGAATTTAGGAATTTGAATGGACTAAATCGGAGTTCAGATGCAGATATGGGCTTTGGAAGATTGAAATCACATAAAATAATAAAAATCATAATTTCATGAATTTACTAATTTATTCTTCTAAAGGAAAAAGGGATTATGACATCAATTGACATCAGCAGAATTATCAGTCGAAAAGAATTAAAAACAAAATTGTCTGACAGGTGGGACCCACCGGACCATGACTTGGTGTATGATAGACTAGGTCCATGGACCTTTTGGATCGGTGTGTTTTTGGATGTGCCACATGGCAATGACCAGAGCCGATAGGGATGCCACTCGACAAAACCACTCGAGGTGGAGATGACTTGGCCGCCACATCACCAAGGAAAAGAACCAAGGAGAAGCAGATATGGCTTGGTGGTAAGGGACCTCACGGATGCGGGCGGTTTGGGCAATGGAGTGCCGCCTCGAGAGAAGCAAGGAGAAGCACCGAGTTGGGGTGACTTTAGATCACCAGAAGTCTGCTCAAGGATCGAAGATCATTCAAGCAGCGGCACCATGGAGGTGACCGAAGAACAAAAAGAAGCATGGTTGTAGCAATGCGGTGAAGGAGAGAGAGAGGCAAGGGAGAAAATCGAATGAGGGCAACACGGAGCACAATCTGACACACTCAGAAGTGCAAAGGCTCACCAGAGAAGGTAGATCAAAGATGAGCGGTGCGACCAGATTTGGTGATGAAGACAAAAACGATGTTTCGGTGATCCTCGAAAGAAGATGGTGAGAGCACGGTGAAGCTCGCGTTGATGCGGTCCCGACGGTGGTGGCGAAACGGCTGAGGAAGCTCGGACGGTGACAGATTCTAGTGAGAAAGAGCTCCGGGGCGGCTAGCTTTGTCGATGGAATCCAACAAAATGAAGTAGAGAACGAGGAAAACAACTTGGGGTCTCGGAGAGCAGAACAACGCAACGATTTTGACACAGACGGCTTGGTTTATGAAGCACCAAAGAAGGAGAGCTAGAGTTAGAACCGGCGGCGCACAATACAGCTCGGACATGGACTCTTAGAAGTCCTTGACAGGCACGCGAGGAAGATGATGAGGTGGCAAGGCGGGGTCCCACGCGGTAGTGGAATGTCGAAAAAAGAAATGCAATGGCTGACTTGGGCCAGAAAAAGAAAGAAGCAGCGGGAGTGGGCTTCTACTGCGTGAGAGAAAGCAAAGGTGGAGCGGGCCAAAAAGGGAATAGAATTGGGCCAACAAAAGGGATTGAGCCCAAAACGATTTCTAAGATTTTAATAGGTTTTCTTTTTTAGAAAATAGCGAGAGACTATTAAATAGCAAATGCACTTAAAAATTCTAGAAAATATATCCAAGCACATAGAATCCAAATAAAATAATTTTGATAATAGTTGTTGTTGAGATTATTCATATTAAATTGTTTTTGAACTCTGAAAATTCCAATTAAGCTTTAACTTTAAATGTAAAAATCCAAATGGCTATTTTTCTTTTCAAAATATCAAAACAAACCAAATTTTTGGGATGTTACACTAGCTATGAAGGAACAAGAACAGGAGGGGGGTAGACACTTATCTGGGAAATGAACTTGAAGAAGGAAGGAGGTGAACCCTTCCAACAACATCATCTTTACACCGCTTCACGCTCATTCCGCTGAAGCACCATTCCATGTTTATGAGTCTTCCTCCTCCGCCACCACCGCGCTATTCTTCCAAATGGACTCTGGGAAGTCACCAACACACGCGGAGGAGGGTGGAGGTGTCCGTGACTCTTTCAATTTACAGCACCACTACCAGCAGGTGCTTGCATCACCGCTACACCGTGGTACACGCTGCCTGATCCTCTCCTCTCTACTTCGCGCTGACCGCCAATAAGGACATCGTTCCCGCTCCCTTTGGTCTTCCTCTTCACCTTTGCTCCCCTCCTCCTTTGTCACTCTTTCTCTATCTGGGCACTAAAGTGCAAGATTTGAAAGCTACGTGGCTATCTCCGCTTCAATTCATTCCTCCCCCTACCGGTGGTTTAGCTACTTGGTACTTATCATTCAACAAGGTTATTCTCATAACGAAATCATTTTGGCAATGCACGCACAGTGCTTCCCGCCAATAGACACCATATCGCTTCTCACATGGGCTGTCTGATCGCATGTCGATGATAGTCCGACACTGCACGTCCTTAGAGCAACGGTGGTACGGGCCGATGGCCACCACGCTCGGCATGGTGTAGCAGCCATCTAGCCCGCCGATCCCTTTTAGGCTTTTAGGCAACCTGTGGATCATGGTTTTGATCGTTGAGAGATCATGATCTTCAAGCTTCTCGATGTATTGGCCGCCATCTCTTGGATTGGTATTTTTGTTCCAAAGGTCAACGAGGGGCATCTTGGATATCTACTATTGTTGCGCAGCACTATTAGCTCTACTAGTATTCATGGCGTAGGGCGCCACGTTGAATAATCCTTAATTCATTGTTTATTTGCATGTAATGGCATAATTAGTGGCTAGAAGTGTTTGCACGTGGCATGAGGCATTTAGTAGCAAGAAAACATTTGCATGTTAGTAGCTAGAAACGCTTGCATGAGCATTGATGTTTCGGTTTCTTGTTTGCATGGTCGCGGCGTGATTGCCGCTTACCTTTTTGATTGAATGGTCGAGAGAAGTGCTTGAATCACCGAATCGTGGCGCATGAAAGCGGGTCGTGGCTGAGTGTTAAGTATTCGTTATGATTTATTTGCTAGTATAAACAAGAGAAGAAAAATACAGAAAAGCTGTGCAGTTTTGGGCAACATCAAAAGAACTGTCTTGAGTGTTTATCTTCTTCTAGTGCTCATGTGTTCTCGTGTGTGTGTGTCCGTGTTTCACAGGCGAGACACCGATGGTGCCAACAATTGGTATCGAGCTTCCGGATCTCCTCGTCAGTGAAGATAAAATGACTCGGAGCCTCCATCATGTACCAGACCCACGCCGAGACAAGGATGGGCAATGTGGTGCCGCCACACACTAGTGGTACCCTGCAAAGGAGGCTTGGGACGTGCTCAAAGAGAAGGAGACGACAAAGGAGGCTTAGGACGACTTCAAAGAGATGCACGCTGGCAAAGAACGTGTCAAGAAGGCGGTGTTCAAACTCTCAAGAGGGAGTTTGAACGCATCTACATGACATGGGGAACTCGGAGAAAATCACCGAGTTCGCTTTTGAAACTCACCACCATGGTCAATCTAGATACGCGCTTTCGGCACCAAGGTGGAGGAGAGTGTTGTTGTGGAGAAGCTCCTCACGCCCATCCTCGACAAATTCCTACCGATTGTCGGCACTATTGAGCAATGGGGGCGATGTATCGGCGATGTCGGTGAGGGAGGCCATCAGACACTTAAGGGCATACGAGGAGAGCTTGAAGTGGCGACGGCATGACAAGGAAGAAGGAGAGCACCTGCTGCTCACGCGCGCTGAGTGGGAGGCCAAAGCCATCGAAGAGAAGAGGAGCGGCAAGGACTCCGACAGCGGCACAAAGAAGAATGGCGTGCGCGGTGATGGTCGTGGCCGTGGCCAAGTCGGCGACAAGAAGAAGGACCACAGAAAGTTTGACAAGTCGAAGATACAGTGCTTCAATTGTCAGGAGTTCGGCCATTTCGCTTCCGAGTGTGATGAGCCGAAGAAAGGATGGGTGTATCTCACCAACGTCCAAGAGGACGACGAGCCAACTCTCCTAATGGCTATGACATGCGAGCATGCCACCGACGTCATCATGCTGAAGAAGGAGGAAGAGGAGGAGGAGTGGATCGCACGTGACAACAAGAGGGACCAAGGCGGTGACTCCTTCGGCGGTGATAAGGGCGCGGCAATGGTGGTGACAACCGCCGAAGAAGCCGAAGCGCACAAGCAGTTCCATCTCGACGCAGTCGATGACGACGATCCCGCGCTTCTCATGGCATAGGTGTGCTCAACGAGGTGCACGGGTGGTGCATCTAGGGCGCAAGGAGGATGCCCGACGAGGATATAATAATCCTCATTTTATCTTTTATCTATAATTCTTATTATAGGTAAATATGACGCCATGTGGACCCCGAGAGTACCCTTAATATTATGAGGAAGAGCCTAATGAGTGGTCGAAGTCCTTCTACGATCACCCCCATAGTCGTAAGTTATGCTACGACTATCCCATAGTCGAAGACTTGCTACGACTACCTCATAGTCGAGGCTCCTCTACGACTAGGTCACCACTACCACCTTATGATCAAATAAACCTCTGCATAAGTGGGTCTTATTTGTTAAGGGATTCAAACAATATTATATTATCGTTATTCTCGCAGAGTAATAGCACATAATACTCCATTATCTCTCGTATATAGTCATTGAGCGACGCGGAGGAGTTAATACACCGCGATTACTACCAATGTGCGCCAGCCACGGATGTGATGAGGCGCCGCTTCACCTCGAGTAATCGCTGTTCCTTCGTGTACTATAAAAGGCGCTAATACGAGAAAGGAAAGCGGGATCGATGAGGCCATCAGAATACAAGCACTATCTGTAATAGTCTTAGTTTTTCCCCATTGTTCGTAATATACTCAATACCATACACACACAGAGTAGGGTTCTTATTCTCTCGTGAGAAGGCCTAAACCTCGTATAAAAATCCTCGTGTCGCATCTCTTTATGTGATTTCATTCTAGGAGACCCCTAATCAAACAATCTTTACGTAAGTTCGGTTCTAAACACCGCATAGCTGGCGCCGACTCGGGGATCTTCCCAATCTCTTGTCAACATACTCTCTTTTCCAAAACTCATGCACTCATGGCAGGAGAATGGAACGAGGAGAATTGGTTCGACTTGGCAGACACGCAGACATCGACATGGATGCCTGATTCGACATTTAACCAAGTGATGACTCATCCTATGGCATTGCCGCCTCCGGGATCTTCCCACGATCCAGGAGACAATGTCGCCAATGGAGTTGAGGAGAGGATCCTTATCCCCACAACAAGACGTCCGAGAGAGGAATCTACCCTCTCAAAGGACAAGGGTCAATCTGACCAGACCACACCTGTGTGGACTCACGACACGACGAGAGTTTTTCCTCGGCGTCCAAGTCCCCTAAGGCGGTCCGACTTGGTGAGGCAAGCCCGAAGCCACAATGCAGGACTTCACAAGATTCGGTGATCCTCTCTCTCCTGATGACGCCAGAGAGAGCGGATCAAGCATGCTTTTCCTACAAATTCCACCATCTCCGCAGATCACACCTCGCCGACAGAGACTAAGATAACCTGCACTTCCCCTACCGGAGGGATTACTCCAAGTCGCCAGATGGTGTCTCGACGACTCAAGCAAGAGAGGCCTCGAGCGCAAGTGAGAATCATCAACGGGAGGTCTTCGCCCTTCCTCTCAGATCAAGATCACTCTTCTAGAGACCGAGATGGAGACCCTTCCCGAAGATCACACACGCGCTACCGCGGACGCTGGCAAGGACGCCACCATTGGCGACACGCACCAACACCTTCATGAACGCGAGAGAAATCCTCGACATTCTCGCAGACTTCATTGAGGCGGGCCTCAAGAGTCCGACATAGAAGCTCTTGAGGCTATTCGACGAAGAAAATTGAAGCTCAAGAATCTGTTCGGGCGATCCAATATCGATCGAAGGAAGCTCGAGAACTTCAAGACATCAATGACTTGCTCGAGAATCCAAGGAGGCGCCAAGAAGTCATTATCGATGTCGGGCATTCTCGCCGATTCCGAAATTTCATTGCCACCTCGCTTTCATCAAAGTGAATATGGAGAAGTTTGATGGTTCCCAAAATCCCATCGAATTCCTTCAAATCTACACAACGGATGTTCGAAAGCAAGCAGGAGGAGGAGAGCATGTAATGGCAAATTATCTTCCAACCGTGTTTCAAGGATCCGCCGATCGTGGTTAATGAATCAACCACTCGAGTCGATGCATTTTGGCAACACCTCTCGCGACCTTCTAGTGGCAAATTTTCAAGGCACTTACAATCGCCTCGAAAGGAGGATGACTTGCACCGATGAGACAGTAATGACAACGAGACCTTGCGCCAATTCATCAAGCGCTTTAGTCAGTTCAGAACTCAATTCCGAAGTTTCGATTCATCGCCATCGGGCATTCAAGCCAGGAGTCCGTAGTAGAAGAATAATGTAAGACATTGCTTTAAACCCACCTACTGCTAGGTCGAACTCTTCGAGATGGTCGATCGATATGCTAACGCCTCCGAGGCGTCGAGTGGAACAATACAATAGATCGAGAAGACAATACCCTCGAGAGCCAAAGCGACATTGGTAAGAAGAAGGATAAAAAGCAAAAAGTCCAAGAACAAGGCAAAGAGTCAAAAACTCCAAACCAGCGGTTCCAAGGAGGTATTGGTATGTGAATGATAAAGAACCACGCACATCAAGCCAAGACCGACAGAGGCAAAGGTAAGCTACCGATCGGAAAAATGATAAGCCTAGGTGGTGTCCTTTCCATAAAAAGGAAGGGCATGACCTTCAAGAATCGCCGGTATTCCAACTAAAGTTTGAAGACTACTACAACCAAGAAGGACCACTTCCCACTCTCAACGTAGGTCAAACAAGTGGTCATAAATCTTCAGATGACGAAGAGGAGAAGCCGCTCCAGATCCGCAACACACCATCGAACACATCTACGGGATCATCGCATATGAATCAAAGCGATGTACCTTAAGGTCACGAACGTGAGGTAAACACCATAGACCTCCTCTCGTCAATAAATTATCAAGTGGTTTAAGTCACCATCTCTTTCGAGAAGAATGATCGCCTCGATTCCTTCGACTCGACTGTGTCGATATCCAATCGTGGTCGAACCCACCATCAACAATTGTCGGGTCAATCGAAGTTTTAGTTGATGGTGGAAGCTCGTTAAATATTTTATTTACGAGTGCTCGATGACATGCAAGTACTCAGACCAAAGTAAGACCGGCACGATACTCCTTCCATGGATTGTACCGATCTTCGCCAAACCATTGGTCAAGTTTCTTCCTTTAACATTTGGTTCACCAAGTAATTTCGTGACGAGAAAATATCTTGATGTGGTCGATTTCGACATTTCAAGATATAACGCCATACTCTGGACGACTAACTTTAGCAAAATTCTTAATGGCTACTCATTATGGATATCAATGTATTAAGATGCCAGTCCCAAAGGAGTAATCACTATCCATTGTGACAAGAAGATGGCGATACCGCGATCAGCCGATCCTCGAGATGGTAGGACAAATACCAACTCGAGAAGAAAGTCACTTCGACTAGCAAGTCGGCTTCCAAAGCTGCACCAAAGCCGAACGACAAAGTCAAAGAAGTTCCTCTCGACGCAGGGAGCCCTCAAGATCGCTTTGTATCGGGATACTTCCGACCCCAAATAGGAAGACGCCTCATCACCTTCCTCCGAGCTAACGCAGATGTATTCGCGTGGCAAGCATCCGACATGCCCGAGTCCCTGTGGAGGTGATCGAGACAAAGAAGCTTTTACTACCGACAAAGTACCAGAAACAAAATTGCGGAGATTTGCCCCTAATCGACGAGATGCTATTAAATCGAATTGATAAGCTACTTAAAGGTGCTTTATAAGAGAGGTCAACCATCCGTAATGGTTGGCTAACCTCGTAATGGTTAGAAAGTCAAACGGCAAATGGCGATGTAAAGCGAGACTTTATCGATCTTAATAAAGCTTGTCCAAAAGACGATTTTCCTTTACCTCGTGACGATCGCTTGGTTGACTCTACCGCAGTTGTGAAATGTTAAGTTTTTAGATGCATATTCGGATACCACCAGATCAATATGTGTCTAGACGATGAAGAAAAGACCGCATTTATTACACCATTTGGTATATTTTGCTATGTCAAAATGCCATTTGGTCTAAAAATGCCGGTGCTTCTTTTCAACGCTGATGCAGCAACTTTTTCATCTCAATTAGGCCAAATCTAGAAGCCTATGTTGATGATCTAGTTGTCAAAAGTATCAAGAGACTTAATCATATTATCGACCAAGAAGAAACGCTCGACAATCTCGTAAAACATCGCTAAAACTTAATCCTAAGAATGTGTATTTGAATCTCTTCGGAAATTACTTGGATTCCTAGTATCTATACGAGGAATCAAGCAAACTCGAAAAGATAAAAGCCATTTTACAAATGCGCCTCCAACTACACGGAAAGAAGTCCACAAACTCACTGGGTGCATGATGCTTTAAGTCGCTTCATCGCACGACTAGGGAGAAAAGGGACTACCTTTCTTAAACTTCTAAGGAAACACGAAAGTTTTGAGTAGTCGAAAGAGGCAAACGCTGTCTTTGAGGATGTCAAGAGGTACCTTACGTAGTGCTCCTATTCGGTCTCTCCGAGGCCCAAGAAACGCTCTTAATTTACCTAGCTGCCACGCCACAGCAAGAAGCGCAGAGTGGTCGAGAACGTGAAAATGTACAATCCACCGCTTTACTACGTAAGTGAAGTTTACACGACCCAAGGAGCGCTACCTCAGTCCAAAAGTTTATATGCCCTCCTCATGTCTTCGAGGAAATCATGGTATTATTTTCAAGCGCACAAACTAGTTGTGCCGCTCGAGTTTCCTTGGGAGCGATCCTCCGTATTAGGAAACAACAGGCGATGGCAAAATGGTCATCGAACTTGGGAGTTCGACATCCATTTCGTGTCCCGAACGGCCATTAAATCCAGATCTTGGCGCATTTTGTCGCCGAATGGACAAATCCCGAACCTGCTCAGATCCCTAGTACGATTCCCACGACCAAAGGATCTATGTACTTTGACGGGTCGCCACTTTAAGTGGCTCTTGGGTCGGGTGGTCTCGTATTCCTAACGGAGAGACCTTAAAGTATGCCATACAATTAAACTTTCAGCCACTAATAATGTGGTAGAATACGGAAGGTTTGCTAGTCGGTATACGAGCAATGAAGCGCTCGATTCGCCGACTACTCGTGAGAGGAGACTCTCAACTAGTCGTGAATCAAGTTGGCAAAGAGTACCAAGGTTTCTAACCCGACAAAGTCTCGTACTTATCGGAAGTGCGAAGCTAGAAAAGATTTTTAGGTTTCGAGGCACAATTCATACCTCGAAGGATAATTTCTCGCATCACCTTGCTCGAATAGCTTCTTCCCGATCCGAGGTACCAAAAGGAGTCTTCTTGAACAACTCCAAGTTTTCTCGTCGACGAGCCGTAGACACCTCCTATTGAGATAGCCTCTAGAGTACGAGGATACATGGATGGTGCCCATCTATGATTATCTTCAAAAGGGTTTCAGACCAAGACTATCTCGAAGCGCATCGCTTATCCCGAAAAAGCCAAAATGTATACTTTGGTCGAAGGAGTTCTCTATAAACGAGGTATCAAGGGGTGCTCATGCGATGTATTCCGCAGAGCTAAGGATTAACACTCCTTCACGACATACATGGTGGCATCTCAGGAAATCATGCTTCCTACGTAACGCTGGTCGCAAGGCTTTTCGACAAGGTTTTTACTAGCCAATGTACCCTATACGATGCTAAAGAGTTGGTTAAAAGTGTGTCCAAAGCGCTTCATAGCAGTGCAAATACACCAACCAAATTTCGTGCATTACAAACAATACTTATCTTGGCCTTTTGCAACCCGGGTCTTGATATCCCGGGACCGCTCCTCAAAGCTCCGTGAGGTTTCGAGTTCTTTTGTGGCTATTGATACGCTCACAATGGATTGAAGCCTAACCTGTGGATCGATAACAACTAAGCGCAAACGGTTTATGATGAGATGCGTAATTACTCGATTTGGAGTACCGAGTCTAATAATTACGATAATGGTAAGCAATTTTCGAGCGTAAAATTTCGTGAATTTTATGACGAGTTGGGTACCAAGTTGTGTTATGCTTCGTGGCCCATCCCCGCAGTAATGGGGCAATGAACGCAAACGGCCAAATAATGAGAGGAATTAAGACTCGAAGTTTTCATCACTCGCCAAACGCCGGGGCTTGGGTACAAGAGTTACCCTTCAGATATGGGCTCAGCACAACTACCAACAAGCACAGAGAAACACCTTTCTTTCTAGTCTTCGGTGCGTCAAGCCATATTCAAACTAAAGATACGGTCAACACGAGTCTAAACATTCACAGACTCCAACCAGAACAAATTCGAGCAGATGATATTAATCTACTTGAAGAAAGGAGAAACCAGCCCTAATTGCTCAAATAGCCTACCAACAAGCCTCGCAAGATACTACGATCGTGAAGGTCCAACCTCGCAGCTTTGTCAGAGGCGACTTGGTATTGAGGCTTTGCCAATCCAAGTCTAATCGGAACAAACTTTCTCCCAAGTGGGAAGGTCCTTACACGTTGGTCGGGTTACTCGTCCAGTGGTCGCAGACGATTGGCAATGGAAGATGGCCAGTTCTCTCAATTCTTGAACATCGCACCGCCACGCAAATTCTATGTGTAACCAATCATTCGGACAATAAAGACTCGTGTTTTCTATATCTATTGTCTTACTTTTGAGTAGTGCTTTCATAATTTTTCGACTATGTTTCAAACACCCGCTTTTTTTTACACCGGTCAAAAGGCAGATAACATCACCTAGTCGAAGCCTCTCCTCTCGCATGTGGTCCTCGCCCACTAGAAGGAGCTTCCTAGTGTCAACTCGTTACTCACTTTTGTTGCCAACACAAAGAACTCGGTTTTATTTAGTCGAAATATTTTTGAAGGCCAACTCTTTCATCTTAGGTTATTTCTTCACTTTATTTTTTAAAAAAATATTCTAAGCAGAGTGCACTTTTTAAGATTTATTCAACCGCTTTTGGTGTATTCGATTCGCCTTAACTAAGTCGGAGGAAGAAACACATCTAGTCAAGTCTCTCTCTCTACACGTGGTCCTCGCCCACTAGAAGGAACTTCCTAGCATCGCTCAGCTTCCTACTCTTGATAACAGACGTACTTATTGAAGCCTCCAAAGAAGGGCGTAACAAATTTTTGAAGTTCTCTCGATGTTTGTTTAACTCAAGTTGTCGTTCTCGATTTAATTAATCTAGTCGAAATGGTGACATCACCTAGTCGAAGCCTTTCCTCTCTACACGTGGTCCTCGCCTAATCGGAAGGAACTTCCTAGTGTCGATTCGCTACTATTTTTTCGACCAAAGATGCATGACAATCGTGACCAAAACTACAAGTTAACCAAACCTCTCGCTTTTGAGAAAACCTTTTAACACTATTTATTTAGTTTGTCTAAACAAACTAAGCAAATAGTCGGGGCTAGGATAAAGTTATTAATTTGACTTCAATTTAGTATTTCATTCGTTAATTATCTTTTGAGTTACTAACTACTCGACAAGATGATTTGCGTGAAACAAGATGGATTATATAATACATCGACAAAAGATTGTTTTTCAGATTGTTACAAACTACTCAAGAGGAGAACCTGCTTGCATCTCCTCCAAACCTTCCGCCAACCGATTGACATTTCTTCAATCGACGACTTGCTTCGCTTCAGTAGGCGCTTAAAGTCGGCTTCGATTGATGAATGTTAAGGTCAGTCATGAGCTTTAAGTTTTGCCAATGCATAACTTACAAAGAATTTCGACCGCCTCCTTTATTGAGTCACCTTGGTTAGCTTTGTGGTGGTTATCGCTCTTGTAAAGTTCGACTTGTTCCCCAATTGTACTTATGTGAGCACCATCGATCATCTTGAGGAGCTTTTCCTCAAGATGTAGCTCACTAAGTACATTGTTCAGAGCATGACATCGCTTTGAAGATTGATCTTCATTGTCTCTATCTCTCTGGGTACGAGTCAAGCCTCATGAGTTGTTTGTTTTCCACCGCTTGCTCAAAAAGAGAAAGACCTGGCCAAGCAAAAATAAACTTCTAGAGGAAAAGAAAACAAAAATAATCACAGGAAAATATTTCCTTACCGCTAATCGAGAATCCAACTTCTTAATTTCTTCCTCATGGGAGGCAACGATTTCAAAGATGCTTCTTTTCCCATGATCTAATTTCTCCGTGATTTTCTTTGGCAATGCGACAGCTTTTGATAAATTATGGTTTTATCCCCGAGCTCATTTTCGAGACGCCCTAGCTCACGGCCCATTTCTAGAAGAGAAATAAGAGGAAAAAAGGAAAGAACTCAGAAAAGATTGCGTGTAAAGAATTGCTTACCCGACCTTCGATTTTAATCTTGTAATTTCTTGATCTTTCTCTTCGGCGATACGAGAAATCTCGTGAATGACCAAAGTTTTATTTTGGACTTCATTCGAGCTTTCATGTCATCTTCTTTTCCTAAAAGAAGTAGCAACAGCAAAAATCGAAAACATAAGCAATTTTAAGTTCAAAGACTTTCATCGTTTATCCTTTCCTCAGATCCTTTCGGCTGCAGAGTTAGCTTCTTTAAGCTTCCTCAGAGAAATTCTACTTTCTCATGTAACTTTCTCGACTCCTCTTTTTAATAATCGAGCTTAGTCGGCCAGTAGTTTTTTCATCATTGCTTAACTCAGAAGGTTAAAAGTGGACATGAACATTATTAAATCGGTTGTAAGTTTTCCTACAACCATTGATCCAATCAGAAGTTCTTTCATTTACTATGGGTCTAGTCGTAAGTTCTCCTTCGACTAAACATCCGGTCGTAAGTCTATTACGACTAGTATATAGTCGTGAGTTTTTCCACGACAAACCCCGTAAGCACTATATAAGTAGTCAAGTCGAAAACGACTATGAAAATAGTAACTTACCACCTCTCGCTGCTTGCGAGTTCCTCTTTTTCCGCCGCAGCCTCTAGAAGTTGCCGATAATATTCACCGACAACGGCGATATGCTCTATGGCTTTTCGCAAAAAGACATGACAATGAGAAACAAGAGAAGATTATACCAGATGTACAAGTATCGCCAAATACTTACATTCATGGTTGATCGAGCAAATATTGAGTAAACCAACTTGGTGCTTGGCTGGCCCACTCTCTCAACTTGGTCCCACCAAACCTTCTCAAGGCGCCATTATCAAAAGTGTTCCTCTATTGGGAATGTCTTTGGGATGAGGGACTCGTGGCAGATCTAAAGGCAAAAGACCCCACTATGGAAGCAGGTTAAAGAAATCGTAATGGTTGAAGTATTCCTCATCTTCCGATTCTCAAATTGTAGTTTCTCTTGGGTACCAGAAGGAGGTCTGCAACGATTTCTTCCCCGCACGGTGGTCGTGAATATCACCACCTTGGACAGAGGCTTCGCGACTACCTCCGCTGGTCCCACGATCGCAAGTAGTGGTCATGGCGGCTATCTCAGCTTGTTGTAACCGCTTATCTCAACAGTGTAGCCGCCACCTCAAGAGTAGTAGCCGCAACCTCAAGAGTCATGGCGTTACTCTCGGCGGTTGTAGACGCCACCTCAAGAATTATGGTCTGCCTCCAAGAGCTATAGTTACGACTTCAATGGTCGTGACAACCGCTTGGGAGCCACGACTTCTTCCACCACTTGATCAAGATGATCCATCGATCGCTTTCATCGTCAACTCTCCAATCGCCGGAGAGGCGGTAATGGGCTTTCGACAGAAGCCACATCGAGGACGGAAGAAGTTGAGCTAAACAAAAGGATAGTAAGTCAAATTGTGAAAAGCAAAAGGTAAATGTTGTTCTTACACTTTAGCTTATTTCACATACCTCGCATCCCGGATTTGATCGTAAACTTTGAAGCTATTTTCCCGAGGGAAGGGTTCTTGATTCTTTGCTACGCACCACATCCGGTCGTAGCTCTGCTGGGGAATAGGATCGGTCACGACCACGCTCGGGTCGTGAATCTTGAATAGGACCATCTCTCTGGTCTCCCCGACTTTTCCGGAGGGCCGAGATCGGTCTCGACCACCAAGGGCAGACTATCCTCAACGGTACCTTGGTCTTGTGGACTTTATGCCCGGAGGTTCTTCAACCTCCTGGCCTCCTCACCGCAATACCGCTTCGGCCTTGTTTCACCAAGACGTGTTCCTTGCCCTTACGGGTCTTGTGCACAAGAGGTTCTTCATCCTCCTCAATTTCATTTATTTCGACCTCACTATTGTTGCAAGCGCAGGTGTTGCAGATTTTGCCGAGGACCTCGTCAAATAAAGGAACCTAAGCTTGATCCTCCCTTGTCGGCGACTCTTGAAAGTCGACGCTTTTTCGCTTCGGAGGAGATGAGCCCTTGTTCATCGGGCGCCTCGCACCAATGGTCATCCGCTCGACCTCTTCGTCGTCTCCGGCGGTTTTCCATGCCTACTTTCAGAATAAAAACAGTAAAAAGAAGAATCAATTACCAACAGAAGTTTTTCTACGATCAAAGATTTAGTCGTAAGCTTTCCTACGACATGACCCCGATCGTAAGATTTTCTACGATCACTACCTAGTCGTAGTTATTTCTACGACTATGAATTCCTAAGGATGAAATCAACTTTTGATTACCTTTAGGCGCCAACCTTTTTCTTCATGGATAAAACCGCAAGAATTTGAGGAACCTCCACACTAGGTGGCGGGGCTTTCACAAATAAGTTTGACTTTAACGTCAATCTCTGCTAGAAAGATCTCAGATAAAACAGATAAAGATATTAAATTAGATAATTTTGAAGAAGACCAAACCGAGAGTTAAGTCGAAAAACTACTTACCTCCTCAGAGTCCCCGGTCGGGTCTTGGCCCCTGTACCTCCACATAGGAGGCACTGCTTCTTCAAAGGACTAATCCGACGTGATGAAATCCTTCACCACATGCCATCCAACAACCCTCTCGCTTTCAAATCCTTGATGGCTTGAATATAGGGGCACTAACCGATGTCCCGGAGAGTCGAATCCTGTGAAGCTTTTCGCAGCCTCTTCCTTCAAGGTAAGACTGCTTTGAGGTGACTTTCCAAGAAACCATCTCTTCTCCACAACGCCATGAGGACCGAGTGAACATCTGAATATACCTTTGACTTCCCGTCATGGAGCTTCAAACCACAACTTCAAATTTATCCCTGATTGTCGAGCCATTCCATAGAAATACCGAAAGAGCTCAAGATCCGCCGAATTCCTGTGCACGCTTCACACAGATACACAAATACGCCAAGATTGTGATGGAATTAGGACCAAGGTTCACCAATTCCACTCCAAAATACTCGAGTATCGCAGGAGAAAGGTGAGCAGTAATCAAGACCACACTCACAATACGCCTCGAAGACGGGATTTGTCCTTCCTCCCCGACGCCATTGCCGCTTATGCGCCGAACCACTCCACAAGAACCGCTCGAATCTTCCCCAAGGACAAGGGTTTGCATCTTCGCCAGATCCATCTCCGACTGCCCATTCGAAACTCTCCGCCATTTTTCTCGTAAAGAGGAGATTTTCGATTGAGTTGGTGGCGAGAAGACAAGAACTTGACGAATAGTAGAATGATTTGGGAAAAAGTAAGATCTTAGGTTTTACCCCAGAGGTATTTATAAACGCTGCACCTTGAGTCTGGAGGCGTGATATTCCAAGGGTCGCCACAGCCTCGAATCTTCAACAGATGCACTAATCAAGGCCATTTGAGATTCCCAAAGGTGTCTCTGCTCGAGAAAATCAGGTTTGTGTTTACACCTCGCTTAAATTACTTCCTTGGTTAGATCTTTTCAACCAAAGGAAACGATAATCGAAAGTTATTTCTTCCGACACTATACTACACACCACCTCGCGATCGTAGGAATGCTTTTACGACTACTTGATAGTCGAGGTAATTTTCTTGACCAAGCACATTTCGGGTCAAAGTAATATACAATCAAGAGTTTTTCCTTCGACTATGATTCTACGATCCTCTCGCGGTCGAGGGACCATCTATAACTCCTTTACCAAGTAAGTTTCTTTCACTTGAAGTCTGGGCTAGATGACGAGGATATAATAATCCTCATTTTATCTTTTATCTATAATTTTATTATAGGTAAATATGACGCCATGTGGACCCCGAGAGTACCCCTTAATATTATGAGGGAAGAGCCTAATGAGTGGTCGAAGTCCTTCTACGACCAACCCCATAGTCGTAGTTATGCTACGACTATCCCATAGTCGTAAGACTTGCTACGACTACCTCATAGTCGAGGGCCTCTACGACTAGGTCACCACGACCACCTTATGATCAAATAAACCCATGCATAAGTGGGTCTTATTTGTTAAGGGATTCAAACAATATTATACATCGTTATTCTCATGGAGTAATAGCACATAATACTCCATTATCTCTCGTATATAGTCATGGAGCGACGTGGAGGAGTTAATACACCGCCATGACATTACCAATGTGCGCCACACGGATGTGATGAGGCGCCGCTTCACCGAGTAATCGCTGTTCCTTCAGTACTATAAAAGGCGCATAACAGAGAAAGGAAAGGGGATCGATGAGGCTATCAGAATACAAGCACTATCTCGTAATAGTCTTAGTTTTTCCCCGATTGTTCGTAATATACTCAATACCATACACACACAGAGTAGGGTTCTTATTCTCTCGTGAGAAGGCTCGAACTCAGATAAAAATCCTCGCTGTCGATCTCTTTGCGTGATTTCATTCTAGGAGACCTCCTAATCAAACAATCTTTACGTAAGTTCGGTTCTAAAACACCGGCGGCTTGGCGCCGACCGGGGATCTTCCGTAATCTCTTGTCAACATACTCTGCTTTCCAAAACTCATGCACTCATGGCGTGAGAATGGAACGAGGAGAATTGGTTCGACTTGGCAGATTACGCAGACGCCGATATGGATGCCGGATTCGACATTTAACAAGTGATGACTCATCCTATGGCATTGCCGCTTCCGGGATCTTCCCACGATCCAGAGACAATGTCGCTACCGAGTTGAGGAGGATCCTTATCCCCACAACAAGACGTCCGAGAGAGGAATCTACCTCTCAAAGGACAAGAGTCAATCTGACCAGACTACACCCAGTGGACTCACGACACAACGAGAGTTTTTCCTCGGCGTCCAAGTCCCCATAAGGCGGTCCGACTTGGTGAGGCAAGCTCGAAGCCACAATTCGGGACTTCACCCAGATCGGTGATCCTCTCTCCTGATGACGCCAGAGAGAGCGGATCAAGCATGCTTTTCCTACAAATTCACCATCTCTCCGCAGATCACACCCGCCGACAGAGACTAAGTTATAACCTGCACTTCCCCACCGGAGGGGATTACTCCAAGTCGCCAGATGGTGTCTCGACGACTCAAGCGGAGAGGCCTCGAGCGCAAG
The DNA here is from genome assembly GCA_036346405.1 of Phyllostachys edulis. Classification (NCBI taxonomy): domain Eukaryota; kingdom Viridiplantae; phylum Streptophyta; class Magnoliopsida; order Poales; family Poaceae; genus Phyllostachys; species Phyllostachys edulis. Next base: position 20,537 of record JAYEVD010000616.1, read on the forward strand.
TGAGAATCATCAACGGAGGTCTTCGCCCTTCCTCAAATCAAGATCACTCTTCTAGAGACCGAGATGGAGACCCTTCGCGAAGATCACACGCGCGCCTCGTGACGCTGGCAAGGACGCCACCATTGGCGACACGCACCAACACCTTCATGAACGCGAGAGAAATCCTCGACATTCTCAAGACTTCATTGAGGCGCCTCAAGAGTCCCATAGAAGCTCTTGAGGCTATTCGACGTAAGAAAATTGAAGCTCGTAAGAATCTGGTCTGGCGCATCCAATATCGATCAAGGAAGCTCGAGAACTTCTGACATCAATGACTTGCTCGAGAATCCAACTCAAGAGCTAGCCCGAGCACCAGCTACCACCTCTTCGCTGAAGAGATCGCACAAAGGCTTGAACACGATGGCAAGGCCGAAGCGCCGCCGACATCATTTAGGAAGTCATAGCAATACGACTTTTCTGGCCATTAATCGATCGAACATATCACCACGGAGGAATCGACGCACAAGAAGTCGATCGATCACCTACCGGAGAAATGTCTTTCGAACGATCGATGATCAAGAAACCCCGGAGAGGTGATCGCCACCATTCCGACATGGGAATATGCAAAGAAGAGATAAACTACGAGGAGTATTCCTCGAGGATCGAGATCTATCATAGGTCCGCCAACCTATTATCGGGTATCGCCGAGTACGACCACCGATGATATAAACCCTTCTTTCCCCGCAAAGGAGGCGCCAAGAAGTCATTATCGATGTCGGGCATTCTCGCCGATCTCCGAGCCGTTTCCACCTCGCCGACCAAAGGAACATGGAGAAGTTTGATGGTTCCCAAAATCCCATCGAATTCCTTCAAATCTACACAACGGATGTTCGAGCAGCAGGAGGAGGAGAGCATGTAATGGCAAATTATCTTCCAACTATGCTCGGCGATCCGCCGATCGTGGTTATTGAATCAACCACTCGAGTCGATTTACTTTTGGCAACACCTCTCGCGACCTTCTATCGGGCAAATTTCCAAGGCACTTACAATCGCCTCGAAAGGAGGATGACTTGCACCGGATGAGATGTAATGACAACGAGACCTTGCGCCAATTCATCAAGTGCTTTAGTCAGTTCAGAACTCAATTCCTAAGTTTCGATTCATCCGTCATCGTGGCATTCTGCCAGGAGTCCGAAGTATCACCGATGCCCATAATAGAACCGATCGTATAAGTCTCTTTATTAGTAGGAGCCCACTGGGGTTTGCGCTAACTCGTCACTCCTCAGCGGCCTTAATCTCATCTGTTCCCCTCCCAAACGCTGCCATTCTTCCCGCCGCCGACGATAAGAGTGTTCTTTTGCAAAGGTCACCATTGTGCCACAACCACGGTGACGCCGCGTGCCTTCCCTCTTCCTCCTCCCTGGCGTGGACTCCTGCCACCTCTCCACCGATGATGTCGATGTAAGATAGATCTATCACCTATTGGTTTGTGCTGTTGGTATTCATGTGAACCGAGCCTCCTCCTCTCCGCCGCCGCCTCCCTGACCTCCGGATCAAGCTCCTCCTCCTCGCTGCCGGATCAAGCTCCTGGGCCCTCCGCCGCGCCCCTGCTCCTCCTCCCTATGCCACCGCCTCCAGCCTCCTCCTCCGCCTGGCTCACAGTTACCTCGACCTCCTCGCGCCCCAACCTCTCCGGCCTCCCACTAACGCGTAAGTCACCTTCTTGTCTTCTTGATGTTGTCTGGTCGTTGGTTGATGCTGATGGTGATGGCCATTGGCCAGAGCCTAGATGCTAAATGTGTAATACATACATACATGAAGAGAAGTGTAAATGTGTAATACATACATGTAGAGAGAAGTAGAGAAATGAATGCAATGATTGTGCACTTGTGCTGCTTGCTGATTGTTGAATGAGTGAATTCAGAAGTGTAAGTGTTCTCTGCTATTGAAGTATTCAGAAGTGTCAAGTGTTGTCTCTTCTATTGATATGTATGGGTTGTTGATATGTTATGAATTATTGGGTTGTTGATATGTATGGGCTGTTGATATGTTATATTGTTATGAGTTATGACTTATTCAGAAGTGTCAAGTGTTGTCTGCTATTGATAGTGGAAACTTGCTTGGTGAACCATGGGATGTTGATATGTATGATTGATGATTTGCAAAAATAGATGTACAAAATGTGTGATATGTATGTTATGACTTATTGTTGATTTGTCATTTCATCAAGATGTCATCCGCTACGCCCTACCATTTCATTCCTAATCTCTTCTCTATAAAGCTTGTGCTTGTGCCTTTAAAATCGACATCATATATTGTTCTAAGTTTAACCATCATCCAAAGATGAGGAGGATGAGATAGCAACACGAAATTTCATCGAGCGTGCAGTTTAGCCAGAGAGCGTCAGACATTCAATTACTTGGTTGTTATTTCTTCCACCGGAGTACTGGCCCATTAAGAAAGTGACATGGACGCGCAGGTACTTCGATCGAAGTGGCATCATGTATCGCCAAACTGCATGATATCCCGACGCCTCCGGCAGCCGCATTTTAAACTTGTAGGGCTCAATGAAGTTGCTCGTGGTTGTTGTCTCATCCTCCTCATGTCATGTGGACGACTTCCTAAAGTAGCAGAGGGACTAAGAACAATATATATATATATATATATATATATATATATATATATATATATATATATAATATGATGCCGGTTTTAAAGGCACAAGCGCCACTTCTTGGTGGCTTTATAGAGAAAAGTCATCACAGATGGTTTCAAACCACAAACCGCTCTGTGATATATCACTCATCATGCACGGTTTGTGATCAAACCGCTTTGTGATATGTGTCATCATAGACAGCTTTCAGCTAAAAATCATCTATGATAGTTGCATATCACGACGGTTCTCGCTAATAACCGCTCAGGATAGTATGCATCACGACGGTTTGAAACCGCTCGTGATGACCTCATGTCATCATCGACCCATAAACTCGCATACTCACAAAACCGCTGCGTGAAGACCTTTCCGTAGTAGTGGACGGGTGTACTACGCCCCATGATCACAGAGCAACATAGTGAGCCTCTTGACACTCGACGAGAATGGCTACCAGACGCCATCTAGGATGGCATGCTCACGATCCGCGACCAGCCAGCTGCCGCGACACTTGCTCAGTAAACCACACTCGAATCGCTCCATGTGCTCACCTCAAAGATTGCACGGCGTCCGACGGCGCACGATGACACACAATGGAGTGCAGCGCCAAGGTCACAGCAGAGTGCACGGCGCTGCGTGGCACGGCGGGCAGCCATGGTGCACGGGCGCCGTGGGCGTGGCGCAGAGGGCACAACGAGCTGTGCACAAGGATCGGCATCGTCAAGAAAGCACATCAAGGATTAGGGGGTGTTTGTTGAATAATCCTTAGTGCACTATTTATTTGCATCTAACGACATAATTAGTGGCTAGAAACGTTTGCATGTGGCATGAGGCATTTAGTAGCTAGAAAACATTTGCATGTTAGTAACTAGAAACGCTTGCATGAGCATTGATGTTTCGATTTCGCTTGCATGGCTATGTGCATTACCGCTTTCATTTCTTTTGATTGAATGGTCGAGTAGTGCTTCAATTAGCTCAATCGTGCGCATGAAAGCCGGGTCGTGGCTGAGTGTTAAGTATTCATTATGTTTTATTTGCTAGTATAAATAAGAGAAGAAAAATACGTAAAATCAGGCAGCCTTTGGGCAGCACCAAAAGAATTGTCTTGAGTGTTCATCTTCTTTAGTGCTCATGTGTTCTCGTGGGTGTGTGTGTGTGTCCAGGTTTCCACGTGCGTAGACACTGTTGGTGCCAACAGCCACACAATGCTAGCTCTAGGATCGGGTGGCACCGATATATCGAGACTGCAACACCATGGCCCCTAGACCACAACAATTCCAAATATAGCCCTTCTACCAATCGAAATTCCATTTCTAGCCCTCTCGAGCTCGCCTCATACTCAGACTGCAAAGCAATTACTGCAGTGCCCCAGCTGCAAAGAATAACCCATCGCCTCCCACAAGCAGAAGAAGTCGGGGCACTGCAACTCAGAGTAATCAGAGCAAGTTTTTTTCAAAAATCAATTTAAGAATATTTTTAGAGGAATTTCTAAAAATCGAAAATGAGCTCAAAAAATTATGAAATTTTTTGTGGAGCCTCCCGGTACAGTGTACTTGCTTGTGTAATTTTGTTTCAAACTTTTATCTGTTTCATAAAGTTTAACTCAGTTTCATGCAGTTTCATTAAGTTTCATCTTTTTATCTAGGACAAGTTTTCAACAGTGACATCGTGTCTCATCAAGTTTCATCCCAAGTCTCATGGAGTTTCATCAAGTATCATTTGTTTCTCCATATTGTGTAGAGCAAGTTTCACCTAGTTTCACGCAGTTTCATTAAGTTTCATCTTTTTGTCTAGGACAAGTTTTCAACTGTGACATTGTGTCTTATCAAGTTTCATTAAGTTTCATGAAGTTTCATCCCAAGTCTCATGGAGTTTCATCAAGTATCACTTGTTGAAACTTCATGAAATTTAATGAAACTATATAAAACTTGATGAAAGGTAAATCCTTTTCTAGTTCCTCTAACTTTTGTTCATGTTTTGATTCTGCAGTGGGTTTACAATTTGATTCAAGCAATAAACATCAATCATATTTCTGGAGTCAAACATTACTTAAGTCCCAAATCAACTCCTCCAAAGAAAACAGAGTTAAGTCCTTACAAAGACCTCTGTAAAAATAATTTATTCAAATACTATAATATTTATCATGAATAAATATAATTTTCCCCCAAATTTTTGGAACTCTATTCAACCCACACAAAATTCAAACTCTATTCAACAACCTAAGCTAGGTTTGAATTTATTTTAAGCAAATAACACTTGAACAAAGGAGGTTTAAAATTTTATTTGAGTATTAGGATATGCTAGGAACCTCCCTGAATTATTTTAGGATTTTTTTTTTGGTATTTTATAGAGCCCGGTCAAAGTAGGACCGTCCGATGGGAATCGGACCGACCGATCGGATGGGTTGTTCGGATGGTCCAACAGCCCATCCGATCGGACGGTCCGATTCTGACGGACAAATTCAATGCATCAAAAATAGAATAACTTTCTTATTAAGTGACTCCAAATCAAGTGAAACCAATTTTGATAATTTTCTTATTAAGTGAAATTTAATTTGGAATAGGTTTCAAACTTATCTCTATCCCAGAAATTATGCTTTTTGGAAATTAATCCAAAATCAAAATTTTATTTTAACACTAGAAAATGGTTTTAACTTCAAAAATTCATAACTAATTCATGTGAACTCCAATTGAGGTGAACCAAGTTATTTTGGTCTTATAATTTTATTCTCTATTTATCTATGTAATCCTTATCTCCACTACTGTACTATAAAATTTCAGTAAATAATTAAAATCGATGAATAGTAACCAAGTGTATTTTCCATTTTTTGCAAAACCTAATTTTCAAACTACTACAACTTTCACTTGCTAACACCAAATGGAATAATTCTTTCACATAAATTCATCTAAAATCATCATCTAGCTACTGTAGAAAAATTCATGCATTTTTGAGCAATTTGAATTTTTAGGTTTTTCTCGATGTTGTTTTTGTTTTGTATAGAATCCAAATATTCTCGATGAAAATATGGAGTTTCATCATATCTATTCAAGTATCATTGTTTTGAATTTTTGGAACTCCATTCAACTCACACAAAATTCAAACTCTATTCAACAACCTAAGCTAGGTTTGAATTTCATAACACTTGAATAGTGAGATTTAAAATTTTATTTGAGTATTAGGACATCCCCTCAATTATTTCAGATTTTAGGATTTTTTTTTTGCTATTTTATAGAGCTTGGTCAAAGTAGGATCGTCCGATCGAATTGTACCGTTCGATCGGATGGGCTGTTCGGACCGTTCAAATAGCCCTTCCGATCAGACCGTCCGATTCCGATCGGACGGTCTAAACAGAGCGAAAATAGAATAACTTAAAAAATGCATAACTAATTCAAAGTAACTCCAAATCATGTGAAACCAATTTTGATAGTTTTCTTATCAAGTGAACTTTCATTTGGAATAGATTTAAAACTTATCTCTGTCCCAAAAATTATAGTTTTTGGAAAGTAATCCAAAACCAAATTATTATTTTTACACTAAAAAATGCTTTTAACTTTGGAAATTCATAACTAATTAATGTGAACTCCAATTGAGGTGAACCAAGTTATTTTGGTCTTATAATTTTATTCTCTATTTATCTATATAATCGTTATCTTTTCCACTATTCTACAAAATTTTACTAAATAATTAAAATCGAATGAATAGTAATCAAAGTGTATTTTTGAGCCCTTTTGGAAAACCTAATTTTCAAACTACTATAACTTTCACTTGCTAACTCCAAATGGAATAATTCTTTCACCTAAATTCATATAAAATCATGACCTAGCTACTGTAGAAAATTCTTGCATTTTTAGCACTTTTAATTTTATGGTATTTTTTTTGTTTTAAAATGAAAAACAATTTAAATGAATAAAATAAACTTCAATTAAATTCAAAATTATTTTATTAAATCTATTTATGTTCCAAGGATTTTATGGAATTTTCTTAAAATTTTTGAAATTTATTTTATTTTTTTATTTTTCGAATTTTTCCTTTCCTTTCCTCTCTCCTCTTTTCTAAGGTGTCATGGTGGTTGGCAAGAGTTTGTTTGTCGCTGCCTGTGTCAAGGCTCCTTGTTCCATTCCCTCGCACAAGAGCTCCTTGTTGCGCTCGGATGGCGCAAAGACCTCCGCTTATTGCGCCATGGAGCACTAAGACGTGGGAGAGGGGCTACTTTTGAAATTTTAGAGTTGAGGGGGCTACATTTGAAATTTCCGATACACAGGAGGCCAATAATGTCCAGAATTCGTCCATTCCTCCCACTCTTTCAAGCAAGATACCGACACAACTAAAAAGGACTAAAGTCACAGTACCATGCATGCATATTGATGACCGAAGCATGCGATTCTTTCCTTGGACTTGATCGACAAAACTAATCTTTGTCCAGAATTAATTCCTTCCATAATCCTTTCCTAATGTTTGGTTCCAACCTTCGTTATAAGCCCTCATGCACGCACCTTGGCTATACATAACCAACATTTATATGCTGTGTAATTGCAATCAAAATTAGTCACAGCTAGCCTCACAGAAAAATAATCAACACAAGAAAGAAAGATACCGAAACTGAGGAGAGAAACAAAGCAAGAAATGATGAGCTCAGCTGGGGTCATGTATGTAAGCACCTGACGGATCTCTCTTCTCGTCAGAACCATTACGCTGAAGACAGTGGCGGAGCCAGAAATTTTTCAAAGCCTGGACAAGCCGCAAGCTAAATACCTAATTATGGTCCATTGAGAATCGCAAGCATCGGATATTCGGATACACAATTACTAGCCGACCTAGCTAAACAAGGAGAAATTGGGAGAACAACAAAGATTTCTCAAGGCGATCGCGGCCTCGTGGATCGATGTCGATGGCGATGCTGCCACTGGCTAGAGAGCCAGAGCCACTGGACCCGAAATCGTCGTCCTAAACCACCTAAAAAATAAGACGCCCGAGTTCGATCTCAGAGATCAAACCCGGACGGGCTGCCTGCTCGACGGCAGAGCGAGCCGACCGAGCATACTCCTCAAATGAGCTGAAAGCTAGACAGCGAAGGAATGAATTGATGTTTATAAAGGTGGAAACCAATTGATTGGAAACCATATAATCCTCATTGAGAGGCCTAATTTTTCAATAGGGTGCCATATAGGCTTCATTCTTCTTGTTTCTTCCCACATCCTTTCTTTTATCTCTCCTCCGCATTATATTAATCGCTCTGGAGCTTTTTTCCTCTTGCCTCCTCTCTATTTGCTTCGACCGACGAATCCCAGCCTCCTAGGTGCTTCTTCTTCCCCAATCTGGAGCTTTTTTCCTCTTGCCTCCTCTCTATTTGCTTTGGCCGATTTAATCCCAGATTCCTGTGTGCTTCTTCTTCCCCAATCTTTCTCCTCCTCCGCCGGGCGCCTTTCTCCCTTGGTGCCGCCACGCTCAAGGCCGTCTCAGGCGCTTTGTCCTCGGCCACGCCACGCCGCCCGGGCCCTCCTCCTTCATACCACCTCCGCACCTCCTCATGGCGCTGCGGCTCCCGCCGCCACCTCACGCCTCGCAACATCGTCTCCGGCGCTATGTCGACACCTCCACCTTGGTGCCGCCGCCCACTGCTAATCACTTTTGGCCGCCTTCGGCGGCCTGGCAAGTGCTCAAAGAGGGACGCTAGCTCGGCCCCTAGCTAAAGAGAATGCAATGCATTACGCTGAGTCGAGCGAAGAAGCCAGGTGCCAAGAAAAGCTCAAGCGGAAGTCGCCAGACGGCTTCCTCTCTCTCTCACAAGACGCCAGTAGGTCGCAAGCGGTTGTTCCGCACCATCGAATCTAAAATGGCCAAGAGTCCTCGAGGCAAGATGGGCCACGCTATTAGGCTGTGGTTTAGGTATCCTCTCATGTTGGGCTAAGAATGTCTACATTACATATACATGATTATATCCAAAGAAAAATAATTTTTGGACCCGTGTTTCAGACACCTCGTGTGCTACAAGAGATCTCGCCCACCACGGCACTCATTTTACTTGGTGGGCTGGCTCCCTATATCGCCTCCGCCTCACTGTAGTTAGGCGCTATGCTGCAGCAAAGAATGGACTACCGACCATGCTCCAAAGACAACCCAGCTGACCAACGTCGGCCACGATTAAGAGGCCCATGCACTTTGAGACGATTTCTTTTTTCAATTCAAAAATCCAAATGATTATATTTTTAAAAATGAGTATCCGGTTCATGATCCGTTTGAACCATCATGTTGTAGGCAACGAGATCTAAAAAATAAAGCCCCAATTGGATATATTTCAGCTTACTAATGATATCATGGACAATGTTTCAGTGCATAACGTTTGAATTGGGTAAAGGGAATGAATCGGGTGGATGCGCAGGTACCCACGTCACTTTCTGAACATATGTTTAAGAAGTGATGTGAATGCGCAGTATTCAATCGAAGTGGCATCATATATCAAGAACTGTAATTGGATGTCCCGACGCTCCCCGGCAAACTGCTTGTTTAAACTTGCACTGCTCGATGAAATTGCTCGTGGTCAGCTGCCTCATCCTCCTCATGTCGCGTGGACGACCCCCAGAAAGTAGTTGAGGGACTTAGAATAATATATATATATATATATATGATGCCAGTTTTAAAGGCACAAGCGAGCCACTGCTTGGAGACTTTATAGAGAAGAGATTAGGAATGGAATGGTAAGACGACTGGACGCAAGGTAGGAGAACTTGACCTAAGATGAACACAATTACACGGACAAAGGTGAAATGAATGGCGAGAATCAACAGATGACATCTTGACAAAATAATAAATCAACAATAAGTCATAACATACATATCACACATTTTATACATCTATTTTTGCAAATCATCAATCATACATATCAATGACCCATGGTTCACCAAGCAAGTTTCCACTATCAATAGCGCATAACACTTGACACTTCAATAAGTCATAACTCATAACAATATAACATATCAACAGCCCATACATATCAACAACCCAATAAGTCATAATATATCAACAACCCATACATATCAATAGAAGAGATAACACTTGACACTTCGAATAAGCCATAACTCATAATGTTGGATCGAAAAGGCGACTAGAGGGGGGTGAATAGGAGTACGATCACTTTTTCTCCTAGATCGGATTCAACATGTTTTCACTCCAATAGCTATGGAAGCTATGAAGATCAAAGTACAAGCACAGTGGAAGACTTGTATTGAATCCAATCAAAACCTCGAAGCAAAACAACCAAAATTACCAAAAACTCAATTCACAATGAGTTGGGCGGTCAGACCTCTCAGCCTAGCGGTCTGACCGCTCCATGGGGCGGTCTGACCTCTAGCCTGATGAACAGTGAAATCAGCCCGAACTTCCAAAACACAAAAAGGTCTAACTTTTGATTCGTGACTCCAAACTTCACGAAACTTGAAACATACCTTCCTTAGGATGTCAGGAACCTAATCCAATCAACGATCATGAAGATCGTTGCCAAAGTTCTTACCTTTATCCGTTTTAGTGAAGGTTGCTTCAAAACCGAGCCAAGTACGAAAATTGATGTCATAAGAATGCAATATGACACAATGAGATGCACAAAAGACTTAAAAGCCTAAAAAGATCAAATGGATCCAAAGAAGATACCACTTGAAGAAGGTATCAGAAAATATCCAGAAAAAATTCAGATGAACAAGGAAAGTTCAAAAAAGAACCAACTCCCCCTCAAACCAACCCATAGGGATAAATTATCCCTAACTCACTTCTCAAGGTGGCAAACCTTGCTAGGTCAAAAAGCTTTGAGAGGAAATCTGCCAAAAGTGCCTTGAACTCCACAAACTAACACCAAGACTTCCTACTCCACAAGATCTCTAGGAAAGCGACTTAAAAGCTAGGGAGCGAAACACCAACACTAAAAGCTTGCAGCACTCAAAACCTCGCTAAGACCTAGTGATCGGGAAACAAGCTCGACCTAGGTCAGTGAGAAGAGTGCATCTTAGAAAACCATGGGATAAGAAGAGTGTCTAGAAAGGACACGTATAGACAGAGCCTCCTATCTACCCTGAACACAACAAGCCCAACACTTGACACAAACCAGACGCTATGCAAGGTAGACTAGGGATACCATACACAAATGTAAGGTATAGAAGCTCGAACCTGAGTCGCACTGCTTGGCAGTGAGATGTAGTCATGATGGATGAAGATCTATTGTTTGGTTTGAAGCTTCAGAAAGTAGTTGTGCTCATCCATCATCCTCATCTCAAATTCCTTCGTCTCCAAGAAGTGATAGCCATCATCGAACGCACATATGAAGAAGAACCAATAGCTAGAGTCATGAACCAAATGTTCTTCTTCTCAACTGAAAAGGCTACACCAAAGAGACAGAAGAAGTCTATGCCTTGGTACTAGGTTAGTGAGACATTGTCTAGGGAAACAGTACCAAGACACATGACTAGCAAGGATAGCAGTAGATGATCCAAAGCTCATAAAAGCATATAATCAACAATTCAGGGCATGAGCATGAAGATAGACATATCAATCGCAACACATGCTATCCAAGATATGATAAAGCTCAAAAAAATCCTTAGTTCACAATAAGGCATAGGAGCAATCAAGCAAGCACATATCATATCACATAACATACATCCAGTCAAAGATAAAACATGCTAGTGAAGTTATGGCAAAGCTCATGTATCCACACTTAACAATAAGGCACAATAACCATGTAAGAATAAAGCATATTATAGAACAATTCATGAATAATGTATGCTAACATGGATATCAAGTAAGCATGTGGATACATAAAGCAAAAGTCAACAAGAGCAAGATAAATCATGTACAAAACAACACAAGCTCATAATGACAAAACCAAGCTCATATAACCATGAAAGTAATGAACAACAATCTAATACATGGATACATAAGCAGGAATCAACAAGAGCAAGATAATAAAGGTACAAGACAACACAAGCTTATGTTGACAAAACCAAGCTTATACACCCATGGAAATAAAAAATAACAATCTAGCCCATGGATACATAAGCAAGGTACTAGCAAAGGCATGATAAAAGATATTATAAAATTAACACATGCCGATATGATACAAGTGAGCACAAAGAAAAGCACAACACGCCAAGAATAAATAATCATGAAGGCAAAGGCATGAAGATGTAAGATAGCTCATAAAACAGGTGAAGACACTGATTATGAAAGCACATGCCTCTTGGAGGCCATCATGGAGATGGAGAACCATCTAGTGTCCCGATCACGTGAAGAAGCAAAAGACCAGAACCTTTCAAGTCCATGTTCTCCAACTCGCGTCCTCGATACCTATACATGAGAAAGACAAGATGTCCAAGTCTTGGATCCCGAAGGGTTAGAGAGCAAATACTTGGGAACCCAAACCTTGGACACACGGCCACTAGAAGCAATTGAACCATTATGTGAGTTAGCATGATACAAATGATGGTTCATGCAAGAAGACCCAACACCATTCTTGGAGGCACGCCGCGAGTGGACAACTCGATGAGGAAAACGAGGTCCATCTCTAGAAAAGCGGCAATAGCCTTGCTTGAAAGCACCATGATGAGAACCAACAAAAACACCAACGCAACTCACACATCCTCGCCGTGGGTGTGTACCTCGATGAATAAAACGAGGTCCACCTCTCGAAATGGCGAAAACCTGTCTCGGGACAGCTCGTGGACCAAAACCAAAACCACAGAAACCGAGTCCACGATGCTGTCCAACACCACTAGAAAAGGTGTCAAAGACGTCATCAACAGAGCGAGTCCTTATGCTAGGCTCTTTAGTGTGCATGTCATGAGAAAGACTATGCCCACTAGGAGACTTAGAAGCATGAGCTCGACGCATGTGTTTTGCACGCCGAAAACAGAAATCCACAATATGTCCGTCCTTCTCACAAAATAAGCAATGGTGTAAAGGTCTACTAGGAGACACGGTCCGCGAGGATGAGGCACCATTATCGCTCAAAGAAGTCCCATGGGACAAGCTGGAAGAACCAACATCATAACTCGCCCTTGTGTCGACACTAGGCTCACACAAGCCATGAGATGGGAAATGTGTGTCCCTAAAAGCTCGACGACACATTCGACGCCGGTGTTTGACACGACGGAAGCAAAACTCAACAATGTGTCCATATTTCTTACAAAAGGTGCAATGATACTTCTCTTTTGAAGAAGTAGTACCATTTGAGGAAGAAGCACCCTTGTCTTTAGAAATCTCTTGGACAACACAAGAAGAGTCAGAAAGAGTCGCACTAGCCAAAGAAGAGCTACTCAAAGCGATGGCACAAAATTCAACATCAAATGACTCACGTTTAGCACGAGAAGACTCCAACTCCGAATGCAAAGAAGTAAGAGAAATCTTGAAAACATCAATCTCGGAGTGAAGGCAAATACAAGAGTCACATGACTTGGCGCTCATATCATTGCGTAATTTCTTCAAAGACTCAACCTTGCTCTTCAAGGCAATGCAAGATGTGCAAGAAATTAATGATGCTTTCGTATTAAGCATGCAATTCAAAGCATCAATTTTATTTTCTAAATGATCACAATTCTTGCAAGAGACTAAACCATCCTTAAGCAATTTTTCATACTCTAAGCACAAGCTACAAGGGCTAGCTTCAATTTCAACAATTTCAGCCCTAGCATTCTCTAATTGCTCAAGGTGAATGGAATTATTCAATTTTAACTTCTCAAATTCAGCAAACATGCCTACACAAGAATCATAATCATTTCTAGTCATGGATCTAAAATTGCATATTTCTAACTTAGCACTATCGAGCTCATGATGTAAGGCAATACAAGAATCACATAGCATAGAAGCATTTGATTTCAATAATTCATTCTCAGATTTTAGGCATGTAAGAGAATTATTCAAGTTATCAATGTCTACAAGTAAGGAATCAAAAGTATACATGGATGTTTTTAATTTGACAAGCTCATTAAACAAATCACCATTTTCTCCTTCTAGCAATTTTATTTCCTTTCTAAGAGCATGCAATTTAAGATCATATAACAACAAGCCATCAATGAGTTTTTCTTTGCTCACCTTACTTAGCTTGAGTAGGGGATCATCCTCGGAAGAGTCATCATGATCATCCTCGAAAAGCTCTCCATCATGCTCATCCTCAATCGCTACACAACATATGGCAATGGGCTCCTTCTCCTCGAGCTCCTTCTCCTTGGGCTCCATGCATATCTCATTCTTGAAGCTAGGACAATCAAAATAAAAGAGATCGTCACAAATATCGCAGGAGAATTCCTCCTCAATCGACAACATAAATATCGTACGTTCAAGCTTCTTGTCACGACGAACATCAATGGCAAAAGAACCACGACAAGATGCAAAGAAGCGCTCACAAGACCACATACTAGTCGCCATACTCAAAGATCGGTGAAGATCACAAAAGAGCAAACTTGGCTCTGATACCACTTGTTGGACCAGAAAAGCGACTAGAGGGGGGATGAATAGGAGCACGATAACTTTTTCACCTTAATTGAATTCAATACCAATTTCACTCCAATAGCTATGAAAGCTATGAAGATCAATATACAAGCACAAGGAAGACTTGTATTGAATCCAATCAAAACCCAAGCAAAACAACCAAAATTACCAAAAACTCAATTCACAATGAGTTGGGCGGTCGACCTCTCAAATTTAGCGGTCCGACCGCTCCATGGGTGGTCTCGACCAGAACGGCGGTCGACCTTCACCGATGAACAAAGGAAATCACCCAACTTTCAAAACACAAAAAGGTCTAACTTTTGATTCGTGACTCCAAACTTCACGAAACTTGAAACATACCTTCCTTAGGATGTCAGGAACCTATTCCAATCAACGATCATGAAGATCATTGTCAAAGTTCCGACCTTTATCCGTTTTAGTGAAGGTTGCTTCAAAACCAAGCCAAATACAAAAACGGTGATTGAGATAATTTCGTGGGAGGAATCAATCCAAGATAGCTAAGGATAGTCTCCCATACGTCCTAGCATCCTCAATCACAGGAAGAATCAAGCCAAAAACCCTCAAGAGCAAAACCCCCTAAAATCACTCTTTCTTTCACAAGAACGGGGCACAAACAAAACTTAGATCCAAAAGCTTGCTCGTGGTTGATTGATGATCTAGATGATCCTAGATAGGTTCCCACATATCACAGCAAGCTAGATCAAGAGAAGAAACCAATAGAAAACTCACGGATCAAATAAAGACCCAAAATCACCAAATAGAGAGCAAGAACAAACAAAGACTAATCTTTGAGGAATCTTGCATAGATTGATTTGATAGATGATATGTTTACAGTCACTCCAACATGGAGGACAAAGCTCAACACATGAGCACCCAAATCAATTCATCTCTCTAGAACCCTAACCTCCTACTAATCTCTCCAAGCCCTAACACCAAAAGCTAGGGTTTCCAAATCCAAAGGGTTGAGGGGGTGCAGCCACCTCCCTCCTCTATTTATAGTGGAGGCTTAGACCTTCTAAAAGCAAAACCCTAATGGGCTCCCGTTAAGACCCACACACAAGCGGGTCACACACGCACGTATTTTAAAGCACCGTCTTCATCTCCTCTTGGCCTAATCCGCTTCTCCTTGCGCCATCTTGTGTCGCGGGTAAGCAAAAGGTCACCAAGGCAGTATTTAGGTAAAATTACCAAAATACCCCTTCTCGATCTTTTTGCAAAGACCGAGTCCCATCTTCGTGAAGCACTCCTCATGCTTCGCCACGTGTAGGTTGATCAATGGCTCTCATCATGTCGGCAAGTCTCTCCCATCCGGCTCCCACGGAGACCACCATAGCACTTGCACTAACCCCCGCACCGCTTGATCCAACCCGTCACATCGAACTACCCGCTCGGTCATCCTTGTCCTTATGCCATGCTTGAATCCATTGACTCACCCGCATCCTCGATCGCTCGACCTCACTCTCCAAGCTTAGTCCCGATCATTTCGCCGCTGACCGTCATTGACCTTCAAGCAACTTGCACAACAATAGACCAAGAAATCGTTTGTGAACAAGTTCTTCGCAACTTGACCCACGTTAGTCAAAACATGCATCATGCAACACATATGCCATGAAACCCATGAACTTGACCTAACTAAGCAATCATCGCCACCGTTGGCCAATAATGAGATAGTGAAACCGGTCGATCACACTTTGGTCGGCCTCGACCGCCTCGGCCGGCCTCGATCACACTGCTGGTTTGGCCCGACCGCCACTGGGACTTAGCCAAATTTCCTCCCTCGAAATCCGAAACCTACTAGAATTTTCAAACCAATAGAACTTTTGCCTAGAAACTCTAAAAATTATGAAACCAAGTGTAGGAGAATCCCTCTCTTGCCTACACCCTCTATTTTTGGCCTAGCTCCAAAACTCAAAATCTCATTAAGGCCGGTCTGACCGATTTCAAAGCCACCGATCGCCACTTATGGCTTGGTCAGATCGCTTGGGCAGTTTTAGACCGCCACTTGCTCGACAAATTTTTGAACTTTGCTTAAAACACGTGATTCGACAAACCTTCAACACCATTGCCAATTGTAACATCATTCTAAGATCATGAGCATATCCCCATGATATGCACACATAATAATATAACATATCAACAGACAAATGACCTATACATATCAATAGCCCAATACTTCAATAGCGCATAACAATTACACTTCTAAATTCACTCATTTAGCAATCAACAATCAAGACAAGTGCACAATCATTGCATTCATTTATATTTATGATTTCTACTTTCTCTACATGTATGTATTACACATTTAGCCTTCTCGCAATGATGCACTTCTCTTCATGTATGTATGTATTACACATTTAGCATCCGGCTCGCCAATGGCCATCACCATCAAGATCAACCAACAACTGCACAACATCAAGAAGACAAGAAGGGACTTATCGTTAGTGGGAGAGCCGAGAGGATGGAGGCATGAGGGAGGTCCGCTAGAAGCGCAACGAGCCGGCGGCGAGAGGGAGGAGGAGCCGGAGCTGCAAGCGCTGGGAGGAGGAGCAGGTCGGCCAAGGCAGCCGAGGAGGACTGGGAGCTTGATCTGGTGGTGTAGGGAGGAGGGAGCTTGATTCGGAGGTGCAGGAGCTGGCGGCGAGAGGGAGGAGGAGCTCAGTTCACATGAATACCAACAGCACAAACCAATAGGTAATAGATCTGTCTTACCTCGACATCGCCGGTGGAGAGGTAGTCAGGGTCGCGCACGCCATGGGGAGGAGGAAGAGGGGAAGGCGGGTAGTGTCACTGTAGTTGTGGCACAACGGTGACACTGAAAAAGACACTCTTATCGTACGAGGTGTCTTGTCCAATGAACCGTGGTGTCACAACCGTCGGTGACAAGAAGAATGCATGGCGATGTCGGCGACGCGGTCACTCGCGTGGGGAGGGGAACGGACGAGAGTAAGGGCGCTGGGGAGTGACGAGTTAGAGCGCAAACCCTAGCGGGCTCCTACTAATAAAGAGACTTATCACGCCGGTTCTATTATGGAACCATCGCTGATACTTATCACAAACAGTTCCATATATGGAACCGCCCGTGATATGGTCTCATATCACGCATAGTTCATTATTAAAACCGCTCGTGAAGACGGTTGTTTGTTGAAACCGCTCAGGATATTTTAGTAATATCACAAACGGTTCTTGTTGAATCGCTGCGTGATACTTCACGACGGTTTTCAACATGAACTGCTTGTGATATTACCTCTTCACAGACGGTTTTTAGCGCAGCCAGTAACGCAAATGGTCGCAAAACCAAAATCGTTTATGATTGCATGTAACACAGACGATTTTGGGCAACCGTCTGTGATGAGGCATCCAGTATTAGCCTTTTTGTAGTAGTGAAACAATAGCTGCCAAGGCAACTAATACCAGTTTTCTTATCTTCCTAGTAAAACCTCCAACCCAATTAG
The DNA here is from genome assembly GCA_036346405.1 of Phyllostachys edulis. NCBI lineage: Eukaryota > Viridiplantae > Streptophyta > Magnoliopsida > Poales > Poaceae > Phyllostachys > Phyllostachys edulis. The sequence continues at coordinate 38,105 of JAYEVD010000616.1, forward strand.
TCATCAACTGGTGGATATTTGCAGGAGGGCAAGGTAGGCCAAAGGTACACCCCACAACATTCCAAATGAATATCGACATAGGACAAACCAGAATAGATGATTGATACTCTCATTCATTCCACAAAAACACAAGTTTTGTCCTCTAACCATCCTCTATAGATAAGATTATCTTTAGTTAATATCTTTTGTTTAAGAACTAACCACAAGAAGATTTTAATCCTCAGAGGCATTTTTAACCCCAGATGAAATGATAAGGAAAAACAAATTGTTGATTTCTTAAAGCAATATAAAAGGACTTCACAGAGTGAAGGGATACGGGTAGGCTACGATAGCAACAAAACAAAATTTCTACCACGTAAACCAGGAAGCCAAGCAAGAAGATGATCATAGATCGTTACCACTAGACGCAGCAGAAGCGGGAAGAAGTGTCGGAGCAAACCGTCCGACGAAGAGTCTTGCCGATGTAATCGGTCGAGTCGATCGCCTAGCGCCCTCGTGAGTTGATCGCCTCCTCCAAAGACTCTCAGCAGTTCCTTGCAAAGATCGCGATCGCCCTAAGCGCAACAACGAGAAGCGCCTCTATGGTATCCACACGCCCGTGGAAGGAACAACCGACGCCGGTGTGCTAGCACCAAATCGCACGGCAAGGCTCTCAAGAAGATGGCGGCTAGGGTTTCAGAGGGCAACTCGCGGCCCACTCTCTTCCCAATGCCTCATGCATCTCCTTATATAGTGCCCGTGACGGATCCTATCCCAACACGCCATTTAATCATATTCATACCGGTTTGTTCCAACCTGCTAATGTGTGACCCGTTAGGTTCATGTGTAGTTCGGCAGATTCGAAACCCTTTCCGGACACGAGTCGAAGTGTTCCTAGCAGACATAACGATTCCTAATACACACAAATTATATCTGATTTAACCTTAATGCAATATGATCTTCACTGTGTCCTCATCACTTACGACTGTGTCCTATCTCTATATGCACCAGCCAGATTCGATCACGACCAACTCAGAACTCCCACGACTTGGTTTCGACCACTCTGTGATTACGCCGACCGCCTACACGACTTGCTTGTATCTCCATACGACCAATTCAGAGTCGGTCGAACTGCTTAACCTACTCATGTATTCTCCCTTTGCCTCACGATATCCGGTTGAACTTCGTGAGATGTTGTGTCATCCATGGATCTGCTCAATGCTTTTCGATCGAGTATCGGATAACCTTATGTGGTCGAACTCTTCAACCACCAAATGGCATGGCCATGCACTTTCTTTATCCGACCACTTCGAGGGCCCAGAGATATCTCTCTATGTTATGTTAGGAGGGCAAATCCCATATCCGACCAACCACATCCCTCGCATGTTTCATAGCATACCCGAAGCTACCTTTATAACCACCCAGCCATTTAGTAGCGCTTGGCAACCCCTAAAAGTGCTATTACACATGTAGGAAACCATGCCGATCTCGTGTCTAAGGATTATACATCATCATTGCTTGAGACCAACTAACGACACATAGAATCATAACAATCTCAATAGTGTCTCAAGGTGGGTCTTATCCAACACCATGTTCTCTAACACGTGTCCACATTATTGATTCGATATCCCTATATCCATGACCGTGAAACATGGTCATCAATCAATACATGTGTTGGTCGAGAGTCACTAGTGTTCCGACCAAAGGACTTTCGATCAGTGATATTTTTAGAACGACATCATCATAAGTTAAAAGAGTTTCACCAACAAGTCACATACTGCTAATCTTTATGACCGATGATTCATTCAAGGAACAAGATAACATATTATCAAATATTGTGAACATAATGAAATATAATCATCTCTATGATTGCCTCTAGGCATATTTCCAACACAGAGAACACTCCAGATGTTGACAACATCCACACCAAATTGTCACTTCCATTACTCAGCTTTACAGTACTACACTCTCTTACACTACTATAGAAAAGACCTTCACAAACGGTTCAAAAACATCATCACAAACGGTTTCGTGAGCCGTCTGAGTTTATGGGTCAGTAATGACATGATCATCACTGCACGGTTTTTAACCGCCTATGAAAGCTATCACAAACAGCTTCAACAAGAACCGCTCAGTGAAAATAGCTATCATGCGGTTCTCAACAAGAACCGCTCAGGATAAGTAATTATCACAGATGGTTCTTATTCAAAGCCGTCTGTGATAATTTTTTCTATTGCAAAAAAAAAATCAAACCAATCAATTGCTAGACAGTAGTTTCTATATGCAACCTCTAGCAAGACAACTAAAATCCAATTAAAATTATAATGGCAAACACATTACAGAAAGGAAACCAAAAGGTTTCACAATGTCCCTCCGAATGGGAAAAAGAATAAAGTTACAAAGTTAAACTAGCTAGAAACCATCCATGCCTCCAAGCTCCTCAAGAACTCATCGGCTTCTTAGATTGGTCTTGTGAGCTCCTCTCTATACCTCACCAAAGATATCACAAGATCTTCTTGCATGTCGCCGAAGTTCGACTCAAGCTCACAACAAGGAGAGACGATGAAAACCTCTAGCGGCGCCCGACCTTAAGTAACATAAAATTAAGATAATTTTCATTACAACAAACACCAACAAATTGTATATGTTATGGGATGTACATGTACCTTCCGGCAGTCTACCTCCGCAGCAGACAAGGAGCTCCTCCAAGATGACTATCCCTCCTCATCGTCGTCGTCGGCTGTGTCTCCTCACTGAACCGCAACGGGGAATCGAGGGTGGCCGACGGAGCTTAGTGTGGGGAGGGGAGAGGAGAGATTGATGTAAAACAAGGCCGGGTGGCTATAATATATAAGGACAGCGCCAAAACATTTTGCCTCCCGCGCAAGACGCTGCTCAAAATTTTTGTACTCCGCACACGTAATCACAAACGGTTTCATACAAAAACCGATCAGTGATGATATCACAGACGGTTCTTAATACGAACCGCCTGCGTGATAGTATTTATCACGCACGGTTCATATTAAAAACCGCTCGTGATATATATATATCTTATCACGTATGGTTTGTATTAAAACCGCTCGTGACTTGGAATTTTCCTTACACTCAATTTACCATAGCTTGGAATTTTTCTTACTCTGCAATTTTACCATGACTTGAAATCACTAACACTCTGATTTTGCCATGGCTTGAAGATTTTACCATGGCATGGAATCACTAACACTCCGATTTTACCATGGCATGTAATCACTAACACTCCGATTTTACCATGGCTTGGAATCAGTGATTTGAAGCCGTGGTAAAATCAGAGAGTTAGTGATTTCACAGACGGTTCGTGTTGAAAACCGTCTGTGAAGTATCACGACGTGTTCGAATAAGAACCGCTCAGGATATTTAGTAGTATCACGATGGTTCTTGTTCGTAACCGCCTATGATACTTCATGCACGGTTTTAACACGAACCGTCTGTGATATTACTTCTTCGCAGACGGTTTTTAACACGATCCGTCTGTGATATTACTTCTTCACAGACGGTTTTTAGCGCAGCCAATAACACAGACGGTCGCTAAACCAAAACCGTCTGTGATTGTATTTAATACAGACGGTTTTGATCAACCGTCTGTGATGAGGCGTCTAGTATTAACCTTTTTGTAGTAGTGTTAATAATTGCCGCCACAAGACTAAACTTCCTCCCAACATGTTCTTCTAAACTTAATAGAATTTACTCCTATCTCAAAAACAGCTGCCACCGTGACTTGTCACATGGCACACATATATGTACACATAGCTGCTACCATCAGCACGGCAGTACCACACCATATGAGTAAACTGTAAACAAGCTAGTGCATGCACACATATATGAGGTACCTTAGATTAATGATCACTCGAAGATCGAGTTAATTAAACGGCCAGACAAATAACTGAATCGATAGCGGCAGCGGGCTAGTGCTGCTTGAGGGAGGAGTGTTTTGAAGATGCCGACAAGCACACTAGCGATTGAGAGGAGCGTCATGATGATCTTGAGCTTGTGGTAGAGGAACTTATGGACGACGATCCACACCCGACTGTCGCACTTGTATTTTTCGATCTTGCCTGTGATCACGAAGTAGCGGTGGCCGAGGCGGAGGTGCTGGGCGATGCCCTTGAAGAAGGCGAGAATCTCCTGGTCGCTGAAGAAGCTCTGGACGATGCGCTTCTCCCGCAGCTTGTGCCGTCCATGAGCATTGCCAGGAGGGAGAGGTACGAGCTGACGACGAAGCCATCAGAGGGATAGTCGGTAGCCGTGCAAGCCTCGAGTGCCGCCATGTTTATGAGCCAGCAAGCAGTGAAGTCGTTCAGAAACAACGGTGACAGGGAGAGCTCGCCGAAGAGGAAGCCCTTGCTGAGTTTCATGTCTGCGAAGCATGCCTCCCGGCTGGATGTCAGCCTGACGCCGATCTCTGCTAGCTCGACGGCACTGCTAAACAGCGGGGTGAATGTGCCGTCGGAATAGGGCACTTCATCATGAGGCATCAGGTCAGTCAGAATCAGATACAATCGGACGAGGCCAAGGAGATGCGGCGCCCTGTAGTCTTTATTCACGACGGAGTCTTCTCTGAGACGGCCGCAGAGAAAGGTCCTTATGGCATCAACTATAATCACTTCCACGCACACGTACTTGAAGGTCATGAGTGTTGGAGTTAATTCAGACTTCATCAACGTGCTGTCCGAGTCCCGTGGAGTAGTGGCGTTTGCATGTAGTGGAGATGTGGCCTTACATGCATGTGCTAGTGGCAGGCTGCATGCATGCCATAGTGTTTTGGTCATGATTTTAGTTGGGTTGTTAGCTTGCATGTGGGGTTGAAAGGAGCGCAGTGGCCGTTTCTGTTGGTGGCTCATGAAGTGGTCATGATCCAAGGTTTTAGGATCAGGAGTTAGTCCACTGTGTACGTGCGTGGGTTATGGCCTTAGTGGCTGGTGGTGTATAAAGCTTATGTATGTAGTTAGTTTGGTGAGGTTGTTACTCCTGTCACAAAATTCTGTGCGTACTGTGTTCTTCTTCCTTATACTTGAGTGTGTGTGTGTGTGAAGAACACAAGTCCAAGAGAAGAAGCAAGCCATGAGTGAGTTTTCTCCTGGGAAATCCTAACAATTGGTATCGTGAGCGAGGTACAAGAAGACGAGGTGTGAGAAGAAGCTGTGCGGCGCGCCGACAGCGCGTTTTGCTCGGGCAACGGCGCTGTGAGGCGCGGGCGATGATGGAGCGATGGGCTCCGTGGCGGTGGCGCACAGCAACTAGCGGGCGAAGTGCCGGCGGCGCTGCCGCACAACATCGCCGAGGGCGCCGACCATGGTACAGGAGTCGAGGAAGGAGAATGAGGCGTATCTCGTTTTGGCGGACGCCGACGTTGAGCCGCTACTTTGGTATCAGAGCGAGGAGGTGCTACCCAGTGCGGAGGACACGTGACGGGCGGCGACGTCGGAGGACACGTGACGGGCGGCGACGTCAGGCCGGTGAGGGCACACGCGGCGGAGCAGATGGCGTTCGAGGATGCCATCAGCTGGCTGCTTCCATACCATGTCTTCGTGGAGTACGAAGAGAACAACTTCTCCCACGTCGGCGGCAAGACGGAGAAGTCATTCGTGCAGAAGTGGGACGACGACATGGAGGCCTTGGAGTTGAAGCTGCTCGTGGAGTTCGAGAAGCACGTGGTGTCCTTCAACGTCATCACCTGGGAGTACGTCGCAGGCGCCAAGCGGACGCGCCGTGGGAGCATGGGTGCGAGTGCATCTGCTTCGGCTGCAAGGCGAGAGCGTTGTTGGCGGCGAACGACATTCTTCCACCATCAGCAGCGTCATGGTGTAAGGCGTCGCGGACACAGCGATGTCTAAAGCGGCGGCGGCATCGTCGAAGATGTGTGTGTATATGGCACAGTAGGAGTGTTGCATGTGTCATTTATTTCTTTGTATGCACATAGGAGGTGTGTTACATACGTGCGTATATTTGTGTCATGGTCATGCATATAGGTGAGTCAGTGCATGATGCATGTGTGCGCGCATGAGTTCTTGTAGGTGTGTCCAAGTTCTCATGTGTGTAAGCTCTAGTGAGAGTCTCTGTCGCCGTCAAGTTGTGTTACCGGCGAAAGATAATCGGAGCTGAGGTAGAAGCAAAAGACGCTAGCAAGTTATGTCACCGACGGCATGGTCAGCAAGAAGACGGCAAAACTCTGTGGAGATGCATCAGAAGCATTAGGTGATGAAGTCAGGATTAGGGAGGTAAATGTTGGAGTTAATTCAGACTTCATCAACGTGCTGTCCGAGTCCCGTGGAGTAGTGGCGTTTGCATGTAGTGGAGATGTGGCCTTACATGCATGTGCTAGTGGCAGGCTGCATGCATGCCATAGTGTTTTGGTCATGATTTTAGTTGGGTTGTTAGCTTGCATGTGGGGTTGAAAGGAGCGCAGTGGCCGTTTCTGTTGGTGGCTCATGAAGTGGTCATGATCCAAGGTTTTAGGATCAGGAGTTAGTCCACTGTGTACGTGCGTGGGTTATGGCCTTAGTGGCTGGTGGTGTATAAAGCTTATGTATGTAGTTAGTTTGGTGAGGTTGTTACTCCCGTCACAAAAATTCTGTGCGTACTGTGTTCTTCTTCCTTATACTTGAGTGTGTGTGTGTGTGAAGAACACAAGTCCAAGAGAAGAAGCAAGCCATGAGTGAGTTTTCTCCTGGGAAATCCTAACAATTGGTATCAGAGCGAGGTACAAGAAGACGAGGTGTGAGAAGAAGCTGTGCGGCGCGGCCGGACAGCGCGCGGCTCGGTCGGGCAACGGCGGCCTGTGAGGCGCGGCGATGATGGAGCGATGGGCTCCCGTGGCGGTGGCGCACAGCAACTAGCGGGGCGAGTGCCGGCGGCGCTGCCGGCACAACATCGTCGAGGGCGCCGACCATGGTACAGGAGTCGAGGAAGGAGAATGAGGCGTATCTCGTTTTGGCGGACGCCGACGTTGAGCCGCTACTTTGGTATCAGAGCGAGGAGGTGCTACCCAGTGCGGAGGACACGTGACGGGCGGCGACGTCGGAGGACACGTGACGGGCGGCGACGTCAGGCCGGTGAGGGCACACGCGGCGGAGCAGATGGCGTTCGAGGATGCCATCAGCTGGCTGCTTCCATACCATGTCTTCGTGGAGTACGAAGAGAACAACTTCTCCCACGTCGGCGGCAAGACGGAGAAGTCATTCGCAAGTAGTGGGACGACGACATGGAGGCCTTGGAGTTGAAGCTGCTCGTGGAGTTCGAGAAGCACGTGGTGTCCTTCAACGCCATCACCGGGAGTACGCCGCAGCGCCAAGCGACGCGCCGTGGGAGCATGGGTGCGAGTGCATCCGCTTCGCTGCAAGGCGAGAGCGTTGTTGGCGGCGAATCGACATTCTTCCACCATCGCCAGCGCCATGGTGTAAGGCGTCATGACACAGCGATGTTCAAAGCGGCGGCGGCATCGTCAAGATGTGTGTATATGGCACGAGAGGAGTGTTGCATGTGTCATTTATTTCTTTGTATGCACATAGGAGGTGTGTTACATACGTGTGTATATTTGTGTCATGGTCATGCATATAGGTGAGTCAGTGCATGATGCATGTGTGCGCGCATGAGTTCTTGTAGGTGTGTCCAAGTTCTCATGTGTGTAAGCTCTAGTGAGAGTCTCTGTCGCCGTCAAGTTGTGTTACCGGCGAAAGATAATCGGAGCTGAGGTAGAAGCAAAAGACGCTAGCAAGTTATGTCACCGACGGCATGGTCAGCAAGAAGACGGCAAAACTCTGTGGAGATGCATCAGAAGCATTAGGTGATGAAGTCAGGATTAGGGAGGTAAATGTTGGAGTTAATTCAGACTTCATCAACGTGCTGTCCGAGTCCCGTGGAGTAGTGGCGTTTGCATGTAGTGGAGATGTGGCCTTACATGCATGTGCTAGTGGCAGGCTGCATGCATGCCATAGTGTTTTGGTCATGATTTTAGTTGGGTTGTTAGCTTGCATGTGGGGTTGAAAGGAGCGCAGTGGCCGTTTCTGTTGGTGGCTCATGAAGTGGTCATGATCCAAGGTTTTAGGATCAGGAGTTAGTCCACTGTGTATGTGCGTGGGTTATGGCCTTAGTGGCTGGTGGTGTATAAAGCTTATGTATGTAGTTAGTTTGGTGAGGTTGTTACTCCCGTCACAAAAATTCTGTGCGTACTGTGTTCTTCTTCCTTATACTTGAGTGTGTGTGTGTGTGAAGAACACAAGTTCAAGAGAAGAAGCAAGCCATGAGTGAGTTTTCTCCTGGGAAATCCTAACAATGAGGGCCTCGAGGACCAGCCATGGGAGCTGGTTCTCCAGCAGCATGATGTCCCTCAGCATGCATGGCCCCTTGGACAGGACCATCCTACTTAGCTCCAGAGGAGCATGGTTGTTAGCTACATACTGCAGCAGGAAGCAACCATCTAGAAACATCATAGCCGCGAACTCGGCGTCGCTGATGTCCGCGACCACATCCTCGGCGTAGCAGCCTCGGGCTTCGCCGGCGACGGTGAGGATCTTGGCGTAGACCTCCTCAACTGAGTGGCCCGACTCCGCGCAGAAGTACTGGGCCGCCGCGTGCTTGACCTCCTCCATCTCTTGCAGGTGGGTTGAGCCATGGTGGTACGGACCGAGTGCCACGACGCTCGGCACGATGTAGTGGTCGCCTGGGCCGCCGATCCCTCGTAGGGCTCGAGGGAACCTGTGGATCTTGGTCTCATTCTTTGAGAAATCATCCTCAAGTCTCACAGTTGTGCTCTTCACCCTCTCTTGGATAGGTATCATTATTGTTGCTTCTGCACGGGCACGACTAATGTTCATGACGCCAATACTTAGTGTGTAGGTTTTGGTTCAGCTAAATTACACCCTAGATCCTACCTCCATACATATACCACTCCATTGCGGTACAAATATTATTTCCTAAACTTCACACTCAAAGCTGAATTAAAGAGCCAACTTTGAGTCTGAAGTTTTCCCTGAACTTGATGGCATATATATTCTTTTCCCTGAACTTGATCAGGGTTAGGCTACCGGTTGAAAAAAAAAATTCGGAGGGTAGCGATAACTCCGATTACCACCGGTAACCGGAAATTTCAGTCAAATTTTGGCCGAAATTTTCAAAAAAACTCAAATTTTTGGATTTAAAATTTTAAAAAAAATCAAATTCAAACAAAATTCAAGCAAATTTGAATTTTTTTTGGACAAAATTCATCAAAACCGAAATTTTCGGGGTTGGTTTGAATTTTACCAATGTAACCGGTAACACCGTTATCGCTGTAACCGCCAAATTTCGGCGAGACTTTTTCACTGAACTTGATCGACAAAACTAGAACCTTTATTATTTTTTAATCCTTTTTAAAATATTTTAAAGATAGCCTCTTCTTAACTTTATTTCCAATTCTGACTCATTTGCTCACGCCATGGCCCGTGGCGTAACTAATCAGGTTTGCCACGCCACCGACCGTGGCGTGACCAAACTATGATGTCACGCCATCAACCACTTTGGGCGTGTCCGTTTTTAGGCTAAGTTCTGTCACGCCAAGAAAAGCAACAGAATAAAGATAGCTTGATCACGCTGTAGTCTGGGCGTGATAAGATAGCTTGGTCACGCCACGGGCCATGGCGTGACCAAAGGGATCAGAATTGAAAATAAAATTAAGAAGATGTTATCTTTAAAATAACTTTAAAAAGAGATTAAATAATAAAAAGAATTCACAAAACTATTCTTTATCGAGCATTAATTCCTTCCCCCAAAACCTTTCCCTATGTTTTGTTCCAACCTTCATTATTAGCCCTCACGTACGGTTCATTATGAAAAGCTACTTTTTGTGAAATAATGGCCTAGAGGAGTTTACCTCTGTTATTTTTTATAAAAATAAAAAACTTAGTTTGTGACGCAGACGAGTTATATTATATTCTGATAAGTGTGAGAGGTGTATCTTATAAGTAGATAAGGAGAGATTCTCGTGTAAGTCAATTAAGGACCGAACGCCAGCAAGTCCTATCTAAGGCTAAGCGTACAACCACATGTATCAGTATGGGACGACATTAGCTAACTAAGTCATTGAAAACTAGCCTTGCACGTTGGTATACCGTAGTAGTGCGAACATGACCGGTGTAGGCATGTTCAAAGGGGCTCCCTTCACCACGGTATTGGGCACAAAGCTTGCCGATGCAACAGTGTATGCCTCACTGAGACGGGGGTGTACCCGGGTGAAGTGAGGGTGTTCATTCGCTGGGCTAGTGTAAGGTTAGGACTAGGTGATGTAAAAGCTTCGACACGTACTCTAGACTACTTATCAAAGGTAGTGAGCAGTGGTATCGACGGATGCCAAACAAACTAGAGAATTCGTGTGTTGTGAGTAAAGTTGTACACCTCTGCAGAGTGTAAATCTATTTAAATAGCCGTGCTTGCGGTCATGAGCGTGCTTAGTGGTATGGTCTTGGTTTTTTCATAAAACAGTGTTGTTGGAAAATGTGGGCGATGGTTTGTTGGTTTATATTTGAGTTGAGTGCCATGTTTGGTTTGGGTTTTTAAGGAATGATTTTAGAATCCGATTCATCAATAAAACATGAGAAAATACGCAAAATAGAAGAAACAAATGTATATGGGATATTATATATTCCTAAGTTAGATTCATTATCTAATCCGATTTATCGAATTCCCTCTATATGGAATTGTATTCCATATCCAGTTCTATGCAGCATGTTATCAATTGTATATCTTGATTTAATTCCTATTGGATTTGGATTAGGTCAATTTCAATAGGGGTTCTTCCTCTATTTCGTCTTTTATTATGGATTTGATGATAGGGAAAAAAATAGGAACTCAAGGATATCGAAGAGTAAAGAAAGAAGAATGGAATGAAAGAGTGGTTGGTTGGAAAGAAAGAGAAATAGAATAATGAGAATCATATGGATTTACGTAAACCTCTAATGATTAGAAACTAAAAATGAGATCACGAAGTAGTTGACAATTCATATTATCATTTTAATTTGTACTTTTTAGTTACTTCTCCCCAATAGAGCTTTGAAGTAAGAATTTCTTGGCACCATCTCCTCCTGCTTCCTCATCCACTCAATCGAGCTCTAGAGCTCGAAGAGTGCTAGCCCTAAAACGGTTGTGCGCCGCCACCTTCGTTCCCGACGCCGTGAAGGGTTTGGTGTCAATCCTATCACGTCATATCATGCTCCAGGGATCACTGGTGATATCCCCTCACTCAATTTAGTCGTTGTTCCACAGGAGCTCTTGAATTTGGGCTTCTTTCTTGTCTCCGGTCAGAACCACCGCCTCAAGCCTTGCTAGAGATCCACTGCACCTCAGCCCGATTCTGTGCACCTGAAGCATCGCCTAGACCTCCTCGAGCTTCTCCAACCATCATCAGGCCTTCTCCTTCGGCCAAACGTCTTCTCCATGCATGACCCACCTCACCGCCTCGGCTCAAGGACGACAGCCCAACTCCGACCACCTCTGAGCACCCTCTTGTTTCTAGTATGGTCCTAGTAATATGTACATGCTCATGCGTGCACTCATTAGCCGAGGACGTTGCTCGTTCGTGTTGTCACCTATTGTCGTACTCGCTCCTCACCACGTTGGCGCCGATCAGGTCACCTTCGACCACGCCATCAGTGCCAGCGGGTGCGCAATAGCATGGAGGTCCATTTTGGGCACTCTCCGGTCTCGCTGGCACCACACGCCAACGAGACGCCAAGCGCCGAAGCGCCACTGCGACACACGGTGGAAAGCACCGTAGCTCATCATCAACGTTCAATCACAGCCATTAGGACCAAATCAATGTTTTGTTATCGGTTTAGTAATTAATAAGTCAGCGACGTAGGGACCGAGTCATTAAGTTAAAGAAAAGATAAAACGAAACATTATCTTCTTATGAGTCTATGACATGCGGGCCCCACGGCTTAAGTGCACAGTGAATCCACCCCGTGAACCCATCCGCTACGCGTATAGACCATTGGTTTATACACTGTGCTCGTGGACCGTGTCACTAATAGTGGGCCCTACTTGTCAGATTTTAAACGAAAATCAAATGAAAATAGACAATATGTTCTCAATTATGAGGAGAATACGCTTTCCCTTACTGGAAAGTGTAAACCTCGTTAGAACAGATGCGAGAATACGCTTTCTCCGTTAGAAAGCGTATTTCTCATTTAATCTGGATTTATCAAACCGAATAGAAATGAAACCTTAATAACTTTTGCTACAAAACTCTAAATTGAATGAAATTTGTTTCTAAATTTGTCTAAAATTATAATATACTTGAATATGTAAAAATATTTAATTTTTGTTATTGTTGAATTTATTTGGTGTTTTTTAATTCTTTTCGAGCTCTTTTTGAATTACATATCGATTGCTCCGGTTATTATTGTGAAGACCAACAAATCATATTTCTAGAACAGCAAGAGCAAGGCAATAACCTCTATTGATCATGTTGATCCCAGTATTTTACTTATTGTACTTTGGTTTTGTAAATTCTATTATGCATACGTGTATGTTTTGTATGAAAATGCTATTGTTGGGAAACAGTAGTTGTAAATCCTACTTGCTGTATATGTCTCCTTACAATATTGATTCCTTATTGTTGTATCCTTTAGAATATGGGTTAGGCAATATATAATGTCATTTGGGAATTTCTGACGGGCTATCGTCCACGAGAGTAAAAAATGACACGAGGATTTATACAGGTTCGGGGGTCCGAGAGGACCACCCTACTCCTGTCGGTGAGCCAACGTGGGGTTACCTCTGGAGAGGGAGCCTTCGAGGGCTCACCAGTTTGAACATACTTCTTTATTGCTCAAGAGAGCTCCCTCCAAATGGGAGAGATACATGGGGTATTTATAGGCTCCCGAGCCTGTACAAATGACGGGAATACCCCTTGGGGGAATAGCTACATTATGAGTACAAGTGAGGGGTACAACAGTCTTTCAGGAGCGTTATTGCACTTCTTGGACCTGTACGCGAGTCTTCCGCCAGGCAGGCCCTATTAGTGTGATGGATAAATTATTCTTACAACACTAGCCCCCCTGCCCCTTGGCGTTTTAGGGGAAACGTCAAAGGGGGCAGACTTGAATTGTGACTTTTTATGCAGAGGTTGATATTCCAAAAAAGTCCTGGTGGTTCTGAACGGTAGTTGCATTCCGGCGGGCGAGGCTCCTTTGGTCTTGTAGGCGTCGCAGGGCGCGCGGTGTCGCCGAGCGCTTGGGAGCGGGGCGCATGCGAGCGGGGCACCACAGGGCATGCAGTGGACGCTCCGGAGGCACGGAGAGTGCTGGCGAGGGGCCACGTGAAGCAGTGGAGACGCCGAAGGGTGCCGCGCGAGGTGGCGGGTGCTCACGAGAGCGCGATGCCGCAATAGCGTGAGGCCGCGGTGAGACCGCAACGGCATGACACCGTGAGACCACGATGTCGTGCAGGGTGTCCAGGCCACGACGCCCCGAAGGACGTCGAGGCTATAAGGCGCGACTGGATGAGACTTGGTCTTTGTGTTCTCTTTCTTTTTTTCCTTTTTTATGGGAGCTGCCAGTAGCTTTGCTTTTTTCGTGTGAGCCTGCGGTGGCTGAGTGTCTTCATGTGAGACAAAATTTATTATTTAATGCAATGGCTGGTCCTTGGGAATCCAAGGCAGTGCCTTTTCTTCTTTCTCTCGATTCTTCTATGTCTTTTTCTTTGGTTCAGCCGAAAGCCTCTCGTTCCATTTTCTTGCCTTGCTTCTTTCTTTTCTCGTGACCCTTCCCTGAGAACATCTCTATGCTAGTTTCTTCCATCAAAGCAAACCTCGGCTTTGTCGCCGAAGAAGCGAAAGCTGGATCCGGCCAAGTCCGCCGCTGTCACCGAACTCGCCACCACCAACCACCACCAGGAGCCCACCTCGGCCGAGCTCAAGCCCCGCATCACCATCTACTTCCCCATCACCGACGACCCGGAGCCCCTCCGAGGTCATCACCACCGAGGAGGATGACGGCGCCGACGAGGAGGAGGACATCGCTAAGCCGCCGAGCATTTGTCATGTAGCGCTTGTGGCGCCGCCCACACGAGCGGAGGCGAGCCCGCGACCTTGGCGGTTGTCTTTGCTTGCGAGGCCGACCCGACGAAAGGAAGCTCTTCGCCCACGGCCTCGGCTGGGCCGCCGCCACGACGACCTCCGCTCGCGTTCTCCCGCTTGGCAAGCTCGAGGATCGCCACGTCATCTCAAATAAGCACTGGCATATCCAAGAGCTACTCGTCCTTTTCGCTCCCGCGCTCGCCTCCATCGTGGTCGAGGAGGGGCGCCCCATCTCGTGGAGATGGTGGAGGTCGGCACTCGCGACGAAGGAGACCTCGACGCCACCATTGTGCGCGAGGCGCCGACGCCGCCCGAAGCCGCACGGGAGTCGCCGATCACAGGTTTAGTCGCCCGGCCCGGCCACCGCCGCTCACGGGCGCTCCGTCTTTGGGGCTCAAATCATCGTTGCGTGCCTCCGCACCGCGCGCGCTGCATCGCCCTCACCTTTGCTACCACACGCCAGCAGGCGCTTATGCTGTATGCGGTGGCAGGCGCAAGGTGCTATGGTGGGCATGCCAGTGAGCTGGTGAGGAGTTCTCGAGGGCGCAGGTTGTTGGGTCACGGTAGGCTACGATAGCTACAAACAAAAATTTCTACCACGCGAACCAGATGCCAAGCAAGTAGATGATCATAGATCATTACCAACAGACGCAGCAGAAGCGGCCGAAGAAGGGTTGGAGCAAACCGTCCAACGAAGAGCGCGCCGATGTAGTGGTCGTAGTCAATCGTCCAACGCCCAAAGAAGTCGATGCGAAGGTCGCAGCCGATCGTCTCCTCCAAAGAACGATGCGGTTCCTTGTGAAAATCGCGGATCGCCCTCAAGCGCAACAATCGTAGTAGCGCCTACTCGATCCATCCACGCCCAGGAAGGAACAACCGACGCCGGTGTGCAAAGACCAAATCGCACGGTGGAGCTCTAAGGAAGATGGCGGCTAGGGTTTCGTGGTGTTTCACGATCTCTCCCAATAGCCTCATGCACCTCCTTATATAGTGCTCGTGGACGGATCCTATCCGACACGCCATTTAATCGTATTCGCATCGGGTTTGTTCCAACCCGTTAAGTGTGTGACCCGTTAGGTTCATGTGTAGTTCGGTTGTGATTCGAAACCCTTTCCGGACACGAGTCGTAGCGGTTCCTAGCGAGACATAACGATTCCGAATACACACAAATTATATCGACGAACCTTAATGCAATATGATATACGACCAGGTCCTCATCACTTACGACACTGTGTCCTATCTCTATCTGACCAGTTCAGATTTAATCACGACCAACTCAGAACTCCTCACGACTTGGTTTCACCACTCTGTGATTACGTTCGACACCGTCACGACTTGCTTGTATCTCCATACGACCATCGGTAGGCTGGTCGAACTAAGTGACCTACTCATGTATTCTCCCTTTGCCTCACGATATCTGGTTGAACTCGGGTGAGATGTTGTGTCATCCATGGACTGTTCAATACTTTCTCGATCGAGTATCGATAACCTTATGTGGTCGAACACTTCGACTACTAGTGGCATGGCCATGCACTTCCTTTATCCGATCACAATGAGGGGCCGAGAGACATCTCTCCTGTTATGTTAGGAGGGCAAATCCATATCCAGGCAAATCACATTCCTCTCCATGTTTCAGAGCATACCCCAAAGCTACCTTTATAACTACCCGATTCACGGTGTAGCGTTTGGCAACCCCTAAGAGTGCTCTTACACATGTAGGAAACCATGCTTGATCTCGTGTCTAAGGATTATACATCATCATTGCTTGAGACCAACTAATGACACATAGATTCATAACAATCTCAATAGTGCCTCAAGGTGGGTCTTATCCAACATCATGTTCTCTAACATGTGTCCATATTATTGGTTTGATATCTCCATATCTATGACTCGTGAAACATAGTCATCAACCAATACATATGCTAGTCTATTCATATGTGTCCTCATATGTTTACGACCGAGGATCGTGTAAGAATAATTATCGCAGAAATATAGAGTTTCACAACCAAGTCACATACTTGATAATAAATATTAACAATATTATTCTAGGAACAAGATAACACATTATCCAATGTTATGAACATAATGAAATATAATCATCTCTATGATTGTCTCTAGGCATATTTCCAACACAGTGCTGGGGCATTCTTCTTGGGGCTGAAGCGGATAGTTGGTGCAGGCGTTCTTGCAGGCGCTGCCAGGCGTGGGGGCATTAGCGATAGGGCGTTTTTGCGGCTCTGCCAGGGCGCTTTGGTAGGGCGTCTTGTGCGTGCGTATGCCCGCCAGTAGCGCTGGGGCATTCTTTGCCAGGCGTTTTGCGAAGCGCCTGCCAGGTGAGTGCTGGTAGGGCATTTTGTGTAGGGCGCTCTGCCAGGGCACTAGGCGTTTTGGTAGGGCACTTGGACAGGGAGCGGGGCACTTGGGAGTGCAGGGCGCTGCTTTGTGCAAGGAAGTTTTTTTCACTTTAGCTTTCTTTGTTGCTTTGTGCTGTAAAATTAGTTGGGCATAGTGTGATTTTTGCCAGGGCGTAGCCGTCAGGGCGCAGCGCAGCCGCTAGGGTGCGGCCCGGATCGACTCCATGCGGTTTGTGCAGTTCAACGAGTCCGCGACGCCGTGAGGGCACAGGCGCTTGCTGCCTAGGTGCTATGGCACGGTTGCCAGGGCGCTGGGCGTCCGTCTGCCAGGGCACTTCCTACTAGGGCGCTCGGGAGATGTGTGGTCAGATGGACCATGGATGCATGCATGTAGGGAAGCACTCAGCGCCATAGTCAAAAAGTAGTGCGGCATTTAAGGCTGCCCTTTTTCATGTAACGGTGTTTTTGTATTGAATAAAATGCATGTAACAACAGGGTGTGTTTCCTTGTTGATGGTGAACAATAAGGCTCGGGCGCGAGGGCATGCGAGGGTTTTGTGAAGGCCTCGAGCGCGAGGGTATGTGCGAGGGCGCGCGAGGGTTTTGTGAAGGCTTCAGGCACGAGGGTACACGCGAGGGCGCGAGGGTTTTGCGAAGTCTTCGGGCGCGAGGGCACGCGAGGGTTTCGGGCGCAAGGGTTTTGTGAAGGCTTCAGGCATGAGGGTATGCGCGAGGGCGCGTGAGGGTTTTGCGAAGGCTTCGGGCGCGAGGGTACACACGAGGGCGCGTGAGGGTTTTGCGAAGGCTTCGGGCGCGAGGGTTTTGCGAAGGCACGCGAGGGTGCGCGAGGGCTTTGGGCGTGAGGGCACGCGCGAAGGCACATGAGGGCTTCGGGCGTGAGGGCACGCGCGAAGGCACGCGAGGGCTTTGGACGTGAGGGCACGCGCGAAGGCTCATGCGAGGGTGTGCAAGGGCTTCGGCCGTGAGGGCACGTGCGAAAGCACGCGAGGGCTTCGGGCGTGAGGGCACGTGCGAAGGCACGCGAGGGCTTCGGGCGTGAGGGCATGCGCAAAGGCACGCGAGGGTTTTGTGATGGCTTCGAGCATGAGGGCATGTGTGATGGCCCGATGTCGACGAAGGCGCTGCGATGACCCTCGGCGGTTACACGAAGTCGTCGCGTAGGTGCCCCGAGGCCGGGGCTCGTGCGGAGGCGAGGTGGTAGGATTACTCAACACTAGCCCCCCTACCCCTTGGGTGCCTACAAGGATGCCCGAGGGGCAAAGAAGAGTGCTGAGGTCTTGTATCCTGTTGATGAATTTGCTTGTCCAAAGACTTGGCCAAATTCCAGCTTGACGGGAATGCAGATGCTCGAGACTTTGCCAAATTCGACTCGGCAACGCGAGGCATGAGAAATTTGAGAATCTGGCATAAGGGCACTGCGACTTAGCCAATTTTGGCCTGATGGGCACGTGGATGCCCAAAGACTTATGCTTATTTTGTACTCCATATCGTGTGAGCGCTCCACATGAGGGCCGGTACCAAATTGCCGCTTCTCGTTGGCCCTTCGTGTGGGGTGGTTTTTGTTGCTCCATTCACGAAGAAGTCATTGAATCTTTGAGGCACCCCATCGAGGCACAACCTTGAGGGCAAGGTGCGTCCGAACAAAGCATGTGCATGCAAAGTCATGGACGCGAGACCGGCCCACCGAAGCACAGCCTTCTAGGCGGGCGGCGCATCAGCGCGAAACCTTGTAGGCGGAGTCATGGACGCAGAGCCGCACTATCGAGGTGTAGCCTTCGAGGAGGAAGGCATGTTGGAGCAAAGCCTATGTAGACGAAGTCGCGGATGAGAGGCCGCCGAGCCGAGGCATAGCCTTCGAGGCAGGCGGCGTGTCGAAGCGAAGCCTATGTAGGCGAAGTCTTGAAGGCGAAGCCACCGAGCCGAGGCATAGCCTTCAAGGCGGGTGGCACGTCGAAGTGAGACCTATGTAGGCGAAGTCTTAGATGCGAGGCCGCCGAGCCGAGGCATAGTCTTCGAGGCGGGCGGCACGTCAGAGTGAAGCCTAAGTAGGCGAAGTCTTGGACGCAAGGCTGCCAAGCTGAGGCATATCCTTCGAGGCGAGCATGCGTCACAGCGAAGCCTTTGCAGGCGAAGTCTTGGATGCAAGGCCACCGAGCTAAGGCATATCCTTCGAGGCGGGCACGCGTCATAGCGAAGCCTTTGTAGGCGAAGTCTTGGACACAAGGCCACTGAGCCAAGGCATAGCCTTCGAGGCGGGCACGCGTCATAGCGAAGCCTTTGTAGGCGAAGTCTTGGACGCAAGGCCACCGATCCGAGGCATAGCCTTCGAGGCGGGTGGCGCGTCGAAGTGAGGCCTATGTAGGCAAAGTCTTAGACGCGAGGCCGCCGAGCCGAGGCATGTCCTTCAAGGTGAGCGGCACGTCAAAGTGAAGCCTAAGTAGGCGAAGTCTTGGATGCAAGGCCGCTGAGCTGAGGCATATCCTTCGAGGCGGGTATGCGTCACAGCGAAGCCTTTGGCTGCTTGAAGTCTTGGATGCGAGGCCACCGAGCTAAAGGCATATCCTTGAGGTAGCCGCAGCGCCACGGTTGAAAGCCTTTGTGGCGAAGTCTTGGACGCAAGGCCACCGAGTCGAGGCATAGCCTTCGAGGCGGGTGGCGTGTCGAAGTGAGGCCTATGTAGGCAAAATCTTAGATCTTGGCCGTAGAAATGAGACATAGCCTTCGAGATGGGCGTACGTCTCTCAACAAGCCTTTGTAGGCGAAGTCCAGACACGAGGCCAGCCGAGCCGAGGCATAGCCTTCGAGGTGGGCGCGATCGAGTGAAGCTTACGTGGTTTAAGTCGCAGACAAAGGGCAGCCGAGTGAGGCATAGCCTTCGAGGCGAGCGGCGTCAGTGAAGCCCTAAGTAGAGCGAGGTCTTGGGCCGAGGAGCCGAGGTGAGGCATATCCTCGGGAGGCGGCACGCGTCAAAGTGAAGCCTAAGTAGACGAAGTCTTGGACGCGAGGCCGTCGAGTTAAGACATAGCCTTCGAGGTGGGCGGTGCGTCGAAATGAAGCCCTGTGGTCAAAGTCGTCCTCTTCTTGCTCATGTTTGATGAAAGTCGTCAGTAGAACCTCTCGTAATTATTGTAGTTTGAGCTAGAAAGCGTTGCGGAGCAGTAGATAACACAGCTGCCTCTGCGTGAAAAGGAGAATGATCAACACTTATTTCTTGTAGCAAGATAACATTCGTTCGACCGAGCATTGATCGAAACCGTTGCCATGGGACAAGTAGTCCCATCACTTTAGATACTAAGATCTCTGAGGTGATAGCCTTATACGAGCATGATAGTCCTTGATCGATATTCGAGCCAGGTCGATGGTAGATGATTTGAGCTGCCTATGAAACTGAGTCATGGACATATCAAAGGGGTGCCCACGAGGCTAAGTCGTGGGGCACCGAATGGCCCACAGGGGTGGTAGCCCCCCAGTGGACTTGGAGGCACCCATGAGGCTAACTCATGTGTATCTTGAAGGTGTGCCAACAACACTAAGTCACAGGCACACCGGAGGGGCGTCCACGAGGCTAAGTCGTGGGGCACCGAATGGCCACTAGGGGTTGTAGCCCCCAGTGGACTTGGAGGCACCCATGAGGCTAACTCATGTGTATCTTGAAGGTGTGCCAACAACACTAAGTCACAGGCACACTGGAGGGGCGTCCATGAGGCTAAGTCGTTGGGCACCGAATGGCCACTAGGGGTTGTAGCCCCCAGTGGACTTGGAGGTGCCTATGAGGCTAACTCATGGGCACCTTGGATGTGTGCCCTCAACAAGAAGTCACGGCACACGGTGGCGTCCACGAGGCTAAGTTGTGGGGCACCGAATGGCCACTAGGGGTTATAGCCCCCAGTGGACTTGGAGGTGCCCATGAAGCTAACTCATGGGCACCTTGGATGTGTGCCC
Source organism: Phyllostachys edulis (assembly GCA_036346405.1). Taxonomy (NCBI): domain Eukaryota; kingdom Viridiplantae; phylum Streptophyta; class Magnoliopsida; order Poales; family Poaceae; genus Phyllostachys; species Phyllostachys edulis. Next base: position 58,486 of record JAYEVD010000616.1, read on the forward strand.
TTGACAGTAAGTCACGTGCACACCGGTGGTGCCCACAGGGCTAAATCGTGGGCATCGAACTATGAGGGCGATGGAGCCCTTTTACCCCGTAGGTGGGTTTTTTGTCGTGATCGGGAATGCATGAGAATGATTAACTCTTGTGAAGCAATGGAGCTATTCATGCGGGGACCCAGAGGTCGTTTGGCGCGTGGCCTGGAGTCTAAGGGGGACGAGTCCTCAGCACATCCATCAACTTGGTACTGGACCAAGGTTATCGCTCATGTCCTAGGTCTAGTAGGACACGAGCCGCCATGGTGGAGGCAACGAATGCCCAAGCCACCATGGACTTTTGCTAGGGGAGACCGTGGAGGTCGTACGCCCTATGCATCACGAGGGTGGTCGCTCATGCCCTAGGGCCAGTAGGACACGAACCGCCATGGTGGGGGCGACGGACGCCCAAGCCACTATGGACTTTTGTTAGGGGAGACCGCGGAGGTCGTACGCCCTACGCACCACGAGGGCGGTCGCTCATGCCCTAGGGCGATGGGACACAAGCCGCCATGGTGGAGGCGACGGACGCCAAGCCACCATGGACTTTTGTTGGGGAGACCATGGAGGTCGTACGCCCTATGCACCACGAGGGTGGTCGCTTATACCCTAGGGCCAGTAGGACATGAGCCGCCATGGTGGAGGCGACGGACGCCCAAGCCACCATGGACTTTTGTTAGGGGAGACCGCGGAGGTCGTACACCCTACGCACCACGAGGGTGAAATCTCTTAGAGTAAATGTGTCTTGAGAGCCCATACGAGATTTATATGTCGGGACTGTTCCCTAACAGTAGCGCGTTAGGGGGCAGCCCTCGTAGCGAGCCTTCATTGCTCGTGCCGCATGGACGTCATGCGTCCCGGGGGTGATGGTTGGCCTCAGAATACTTAGCCTTCTGGCTGTGAGGGTGCCTTGAACTGCTTGCCCTTGGCTGGGCCTCGCATTGACCCGCACAAGGGAGGGGGACGCGCATGGGAGCCCCAGGGCATGTAGGACGTTGTCATCCCGAGGTGAATGGCCCTGATCTCCGACAAGGGTGCTCGGCTGGGGCTCCTTCAAAGAGCGTATGGGTTGTCCACGAGATCATTGCCCTCCGGAGCCGGAGGAGGTCTCGCGGACTTATAGTATTTTTTGGTAGGAGACATAGCCTTTCATCGATTAGCTACGTCCCCACGGTCGGCGCCAATATTGTAGGTGTAAAAACCAAACACGAGTGAGGGAGTGGACGTCGGCCGTCTGACGGGCCATCGTCCACGAGAGTAAAAAATGACACGAGGATTTATACAGGTTCGAGGGTCCGAGAGGACCACCCTACTTCTGTCGGTGAGCCAACGGGGGGTTACCTCCGGAGAGGGAGCCTCCGAGGGCTCACCAGTTTGAACATACTTCTTTATTACTCAAGAGAGCTCCCTCCAAATGGGAGAGATACATGGGGTATTTATAGGCTCTCGAGCCTGTACAAATAGGAGAATACCCTTGTGGGGATAGCTACATTATGAGTACAAGTGAGGTACAACAAATTTTTCGGGAGAGCGTTCTTGCACTTCTTGGACACTCAGACACGAAGTCTTCCGCCAGTGAGCCCCATTAGTGTGATGGATAAATTATTCTTATAACAATGTTAATTTGAGAATTTGGGATATTTTGAAAATGGTTAATACATCACAAAAATTCTAAGAAAATACACAGAAATTCTCCGAGGCATTTGGAGCTTAATAAAAATACTTTTAACTTAACTTTAACTTTTAATTTGGCAAATAAATTATTTTTAACTTTGGGACAAAAAGGAAAACCCTTTTTAAAATCCAAGAAAATTCAAGAAAACACTTAAAATATTACTTTTGACTTTAAATACCAAAGCAAGCACTAATAAATTCAAATAAACCAAATTTGAATTAATTGAAGTTGGATTAATTTAAATTAAATTGCTCTTAATTTCTAAAATTGCAAGTTAAGCTTTGGCAATTCAATAACATCAAATGGTTATTTTTATTTTGTAAATTTTCAAAAAAGCCACGAAAATTGGGATGTTACAAACCTACCCACTTAAAGGGAATCTCGATCTTGAGATTCAGGCTGACTAGAGAATAGGTGCGAAACTTCGGCCTTCAGATCCTCTTCATGCTCCCAAGTGGCTTCCTCTTTAGTGTGATTGCTCCATTGAATCTTGCAGAAACGGATGATCTCGCTTCTTGTCACACACTCTGTTACTTCCAAAATATTGATAGGTTGTTCCTTGTAGGTGAGATCTTCCTACATATCAACTGCTTCCAATGGCATCTGCTCCTTTGGCACATGCAAACACTTCTTCAATTGAGACACATAGAAGACATCATGCACATCGAACAGCTGAGGCGGTAGTTCCAATTTGTAAGCAACTTCTCCTCTTCTAACTAGAATTAGAAAGGGTCTCATGTATCGTGGTGCAAGCTTCCCGCTTACTCTGAAACAACGCATTCCTTTGAGATGTGAAACCTTTAGGTCCACATAATCTCCAGGGGCAAAAGCTAGATGTCGGCGACGGTTGTCAGTATAACTCTTCTGCCTGATCTAAGCGGTCTTCAACTTTTCTCTAATTGACCGAACCTGATCTTCAGCCTTCTTAAGAATATCTGGCCCAAGCACTTGTCCTTTGCTTGATACAGTCCAATACAAAGGTGTTCTGCATTTTCTTCCATAAAGAGCTTCGAACGGAGACATCTGCAAACTTGATTGATAACTGTTGTTGCATGAAAACTCTGCATAAGGCAGCATTTGATCCCAACTGGTCTTGTTTGCTAGAGTGCAGGCTCTCAACATATCTTCTAGGATTTGATTTACTCTTTCTATTTGTCCATCTGTCTATGGATGGTAAGCTGTACTAAAATTTAAATTAGTGCCCAAAACGTTGTGCAGCTTCTACCAAAATCTTGAGGTGAACTGGGATCCTCGATCCGACACGATCTTCTTTGGTACACCATGCAGACACACTGTCTTCACCATAAACAATTCTACAAGTCTGTCTCCTGAGTAGGTAGTCTTGACTAGAATGAAGTGAGCAACTTTTGTTAGGCAATCTACAATTACTCAGATAGAATCAGAGCCAGCTCTGGTCCTCGGTAGACTGGTGATAAAGTCCATACCAATTTCTTCCCATTTCTATTCAGGCACACCTAAAGGTTGCACGAGTCCAGCAGGTCTCTGATGCTCGGCTTTAACTCGCTGGCAAACATCACACTGAGCTAAATATTTTGCAATCTACGCTTCATGCTAGGCCACCAATAAAACTCCTTGAGATCTTAATACATCTTCGTGCTCTCAGGGTGAATAGAATACAAGGTTTCATGAGCTTCCTTAAGTATCAACTGCTTAAGCCCCTTCTAATCCGGTATACAAATACGTTTATCAAACCAAATGGTGTCTTGCTCATCTTCTGAAAATCTTAGGATTTACTCTTCTTGAGTTACTCTTGATCTCCTTGATATCGTGCATCTTCTACATGAGCTTTCTTGATCTGATCTTGAAGAGTTGGTTGCACTTCCAACGCAACTAAGTAACCTTCTTCAACCAACTCAAGCTTGAGCTTCTAAAATTCTTCATGCAGTGCTGGCTGACTTCCCTTGATCATCAAAGTATTGCAGTAGACCTTTCTACTCAAAGCATCCGCTACTACATTAGCTTTGCTTGGATGATAATGGATTCCCATGTTGTAATCTTTGATTAACTCCAACCATCTTATTTACTTCATATTAAGATCGGTTTGAGTGAAAATGTACTTCAAGCTCTTATGGTCAGTGTAAACTTCACAGCGATTACCGATGAGGTAATGACGCCATAACTTCAAAGCATCCACTACGGCGGCCAATTCTAAGTCATGAGTGGGGAAATTTGCTTCATGAGACCTCAACTGACGTGAAGCATATGCTACTACCTTCCTTTCTTGCATCAGGACACAACCGAGCCCTTGTTGTGATGCATCACAGAAAATCTCGAAATCCTTCCGAACATCAGGCAAAATCAACACTAGTGCAGTGGTCAAACGCTTCTTTAATTCTTGAAAACTTTGCTCACATTCCGCAAGCGAGCAAATTTCTTTTCCTTCTTCAAAGAAGCGAGTGAGGGTCTCGCTATTTTGGAGAATCCTTCTATGACGAGGATTAAAACCTCTATGTATTATTCTAATATATAATAAAAGACCATACGTCTTCATGGTCGTAACCCCTAAGACGACGACCTCCACAGTGCGTTAGTATTCAGAGGTTACTTATCGGGTACCGGCCTGATGAGGCTTTGTGCCTAATCCTCACCGAGATAACCGCCAGAAATTCTTGAAATGGTATTTCTTATCGATGATGAATGGAACACGTGTTATCGTTCCAAACCATGCGATGGTACAACCCCGAGACAACGACTATTAACCACCCTACGGTTAAGCTTTTCATTAAGCAATCGCAAGGAAGTTAGCACATTGCTAACTTTCTACCGTTCAAACCAATCGTAACGGTTCACGAGGACGTCTTCTCCGAGTAACTGCCACCTCTTCGGAAGTTATTTAAAGGTGAAGCACAGAAGACGAAAGGGGCAGAGAGAGAGACAAGAAGGGAGACGATAGGCGACACACAAAACAAGGCCAAGGCAGAGATATGCACAGAAGCCTAAGCGGTGGAATTAGAAGCTAGATAATCGATTTTAGACTCATATTCTAAGTCCGATTGCCGGTTAAGCATTCCTCCATTCAAGGTAATTCAGGTAGTACTTAGCCACATCTTGTAAATCCGGTTCATATCAATAAAGAGCGACCCCATTCCATTCCGTGATATTCCACGTCATTTTCCTCGTTTATTTTCATAAGATCGGCGATTCGATCGCCGACAAATGGGCGCCGTCAGTGGGGATGAAGGCGTAAGTTTCTGAAGAAATTTTCTTTTTCGCCAAGAAAATCTCGCCCAAAAACTCGCAATCGCTCATGCGACTATGCCCGAGTTTGGGATGAGGAAAATCGGTTCGATTTGGCGGACTACGCCAACCTCGACATGGAAGGATGTATCCGCGCCATGGAAAAAAATGGCAGTCATCCTCCTCATCCTCCTCGCCCGGGCGCACGCGTCGCCGACGTTAGCGAGGTCGACGGATGGATGAAGATGCGCCGCCACTACCGGTGGTGCAACCAGAGAAGCCGCCGTTCAGACCAGTTCGGAATGCTAGAGGATCTCTTCAAGCCGGCCTTCTCGGCCGTGAAACAGTGAAGAAATTTCAGCTCCATCACCGGAAAACTCTATACCATTGATGAAATCATGGTGAAAGATACTCTCCTTCGCTTCGGCAATTCCAGAGTCAACCGTCACCGTAAGCGGTGTCGATGAAACCTCCACCGTCGAGGCCATGGGGATGATCACACTCAAAGATACGATCGGCGGTTCGTCGGATCAGCCGAGAAGACCTCAGAAGTGCTCATCTCCGACCGATCCCCATCGTGGAAGATTCGCGGTTACCGACAAGCTCTCCATTAGTTATGATGGAAGCTCATCGGAAGATCAATCTTTGGAAGCACGAGGTCAACGCGATCGGAGATGAAGATCAAGATGCCTGCGGTCCTACACTCTCTACCACGCCATCACGTGTTGTTAGAGATGATCCGGCCGCTAAGCACCAACTTCCGGAGGCAACGGAACTAATCGACGCCAATCGCTTAACTCGCTCGCACTTGCCACCCAGAGTGATCGACAGATCGAACAAATCCGAAGGTCGGGGAAGGTTCAGACAGCGCACACCCACGACCAAGATGAACCACCCGAGACCTTGATAATCGTGACAAAACTTATGACGTATTCAAAACATGTTAAATAATTCCGATCCTGCTCTAGCAGGAACGCCTAGTTTTGTACAACTCGTAGGTCAGGTATCCAAAATTCTCCAACAGACCATGCAGAGAACGGAAGCGTACCGAGAACAGAGGGGTTCAGGAAGTCGACTAGGACTTCGCCCCAACGCTCCTCCTCAAGAGGGGACAAAGACGGTCATACCAGAGAGCGATCGATACCAAGACCTCCTCGACGATTCCGACCAAGGAGTCACGAGGGAGAAGGCTATTTCAAGAGGATACTCCCCAGCTGCGCCGAGAAGAACCACCACTAGGACCTAACGATCTCCGACATCGCTTGAACCAGTGGGCGGTCGTGGACATCATATCAATGTTCACGATCGGATCGGTACAATCGGAGTTCCAGCTGCCAATTCTAGGGATCGGTCTCCGATCGACATAATCCCGCACCTTCCCGAGAAGACGCCATGAATCAATCACGTGTTGTCGAGCCTTCTCGCTAGGGCTCCAAGGCTGGCGTTAGCCTAGCCGGTTCCCGCCAACTTGGACAAATTCAATGGAACTCAAAACCCATTGGAATTTCTCCAAATATATACCACCGCTATCGAGCTCACGGTGGCGATGAGAATGTAATGGCCAACTATTTACCCACCGTGCTCGAAGGGTGCGCCTTCGTGGTTGTTAAACTTACCGGCCGGATCCATATATACTTGGGAACAACTCAGGATCTTTCGATTGCCAACTTCGTGGTACGACGACCATACAGGAAGGAGGACGATCTCCACGTAATCCGCAGGATCTGATGAGACTTTACGCCAATATATCAAGAGGTTCACCAGTTCAGTAACTCTATACCCAAGTCGCAGAGTCCTCTCGTTATTCAAAGCTTTTAAAATAGGTCTAAGGAATCGGCGGTTTCACGGAGGACATAGCAATGAACCCTCCAAGAACAACCGCTGAGCTTTTTGATATGGCGGACAAATATGCCATTGCTAGTGAAGCAATCGAGTGGTGTGAAGCCATCGATCGGAAAGACAAGATTCCCACCGGCCTCGACAAACAGGAGAAAAAGAACAAGAAGTCTCTCAAGAAGAAAAAAGAACCGCAGACCGACGACAAAGAAGTCCTCGCCGTTCCGCATAAGATCAGAAGGGCAAGAAGGACTATGCGGTCGAAGCAAAGCAAAAGTTCCGATCAAGGATTCCGCATTTAATAAGAAGTGGTGTCCACTTCACGGTGACAGAGGCATGATCTCGCGCACTGCCGTGGTCTGGCAGAAGAAACTGGAGGATTATTATGCGGTAAAGGACCATTTCAAAGAATACAGAACATGGAGAAACGAGCTCCAAAAGGACAAGGATGGCGACGAGGAGATGGAGTACCAGATCCCCAACACACACCAACATGATTTTTGGAGGATCTTCTTCATACGAGTCCAGACGCCATCTCAAGGCCATGGAGCGGAGGTCAACCTCGTCGAATCTCCAACTGTAATCAAGCACTCGAAGTGGTCTGACACCGCACTTCTTCAAAGAAAGACGATCGCACCATCCCATCGACTCGACAGGGTAGGTTCCCCATCGCCGCTGAACCAACTATTAATAATTGCTCGGGTTAATCGGGTCTTAGTGGATGGGGTAGTTCCTTGAATATATTATTTGTAGGAGCTTTAGAAGAAATGCGAGTCCCCATGTCAAAGGTGAAACACCGGAAATATGCTTTTCATGGCATAGTTCCGGTTCTACCGCTAAACCGATAGGACAAGTTTCTTACCGTGACGCGTTTGGAAAACTCCGACAATTTCGAACAGAGAAGATCCCGCTTGATGTAGTAAACTTTAATCAAGATACAACGGAATCCTCACGACCAAAGATTAGCAAAATTCTTGATAGCCACGCATTACGGCTATCAAAGTTTGAAAATGCCGGGCCAAGGAGTCATCACACCGAGGAGATCGAAAATGGCTTACGATGCGATCGGAAATCCTTTGCACCGTTGATGAACTTCCCACCGTAGAGGTTAATCCGCTCCCATGCAAAGTCAAGCACTCGGCCAAAGATGACGCCCAAACCATCCGACTGCATCAAGGAGGTACTACTCGACAAAAGCGCTTCCCGGACAAGTCAAGTCGTCACATGGGTCAGACAACCAGATCCAACCGCCAAGAAGATTCGGGTCGGGCAAGACTCGACCCTAAATAGGAAGAGTCGCCGTCTCTTCCTCCGAGCAAATCAAGACGTGGTTTGCTTGGCAAGCGTCGATATGCCCCGAGTCCCCGTGAGGTGATCGAGCACGTGCTTGCTCTCCAACTCGATAAAAACCGATCAAGCGTAAACTACGACGTTTTGCACCGATCGGAAGGAAGCAATCCAAATGGAGATTGACAAGCTTCTCCAGGCAGGATTTATTCGTGAAGTCAACCACCCACAAAGGGCTTGCTAATCCTCGTAATGGTTAGGAAAATAATGGGAAATGGCGAATGTGTATCGATTTTACAGATCTTAATAAAGCTTGTCCGAAGGATGACTTTCCCTTCCCCGATTGATCAACTAGTAGACTCTACTTCAAAAGCGAGTTACTAAGTTTTTTAGATGCGATTGTGGTACCACCAGATTAGTATGTGTAAAGAAGATGAGGAGAAAACTTCCTTCATCACCCCATATGGTACTTCATTGTTATATTAAGATGCCATTTGGTCTCAAAAATGCCGGTGCAACTTTTCAAAGGTTGATGCAAAAACTTTTAGTCCACAAATCGGTCGGAATCTAGAAGCTTATGTTGACGATCTCGTCAGAAGACCACCAACATTTGGCGACCACATTCCCGACTTACAAGAAACTTTTAATAACTTGAGAAGACATAACCTCAAGTTAAATCCGAAAAGTGTGTGTTAGGAGTTTCGCTGAAAACCGCTTGGTTTCCTAGTTTCGCTAGAGGTATTGAAGCAAATCCAGCAAAAATTATGCCATCGACTGATCGCCCCCGACCACTTAAGAAGGAAGTCCAAAACTAACCGGCATGTATGGCGTCAGTAAGTCGTTTCATAGCAAGGTTAGGGAAAAAGGATTACCTTTCTTTAAACTTCTTCGAAACATGGAAGTTTTGAGGACTAAAGAGGCAAACGATGCCTTTGAGGAACTTAAAAAGTACCTTACAAGTATTCTTGTTTTAGTTTCTCCGAGACCGAGAAACATTGCTAATTTACGTGGCAAAGAACACCACGCATGATTAGCGGTGTCATCGTTGTAGAAAGGATAATATCCAACGACCAAATCTATTACGTAGTTTAAGTCTTACATGGACCAAAGGAAAGATACCCACAGTACAAAAGTTGCTCTATGGCCTCCTTATGTCTTCAAGGAAGCTAAGGCACTACTTTCGAGCCCACAAAGTGGTCGACCTCACGGATATCCCTTGGTCAAGTCCTTGGAAACAGGGAATCATCAGACTTAATAGCCAAATGGGCGGTCGAGCTAGAGGCGCTCGATTCCATTTTATTTCACTTAACGAGAATAAAGTCCTGCAATAGCAGTAATTCATTGCCGAATGGACAAACTCGAACCCACCCAAGGACCCGAGTACCGAACACCACGACGAGTGGACAATGTATTTCGACGGTTCCTTGATGTTACAAGGATCAGGGTGGAGTGGTCTTGATATCCCCATGGCGAACACATCAAGCACGCCATCCAAGAATTTTCCCCGCCACCAATAATGTGGCGTAATATGAAGGTTTATCGCAGACTCGAGCAAATTCGCTAAGCGCCGGATTCAAGATTACTAGTGAAAGGCGATTCTCAACTAGTAGCGAATCAAGTGGGGAAAGAGTATCAATGCTCTAGTACCAAGATGTCATCTTATCTGGCGGAAGTACGAAAACTCGAAAAGCACTTCTTCGTTTTCGATCCAACATATTCCTAGAAAGGAAAACTTTCGCGCACTGGGCTTGGCACGATGGCCTCCTGACGAGGTCGACCGTCCACCCGGAGTTTTTCTCGAGCAACTCAATTCACCCTCAGTAGTTGAGCCTTCCGAGAACATACATGATTCTTTGCAAGTTGAACAAACTAATCAAGGAACATGGATGCTCCACAGTGTCGTTGACGGTTGGCTATGCCACGATCAAGGTAGAGATCGATGACATCGATCTACAATTATCTTCAAAGATGACACAATTCCAGAAGATGATGTAGAGGCCGATCGATAGCACGAAAAGCCAAATCATACACTCTAATCGAAAGTACCTTGTATAAACGAGGATCTCATGGAGTGTTGATGAGATGCATATCTCAAACGGATGGCATTAGATTGCTAACCGAAATCCATGAAGGTGTCTCGTGGAGCACACCATTCCTCTGTAACCTCGGGTCGGTAAAGCCTTCCTACAAGGCTATTATCGCCAATCGCCTTCATGATGCAAAAGAGCTTGTGATGAAGTGTGTACAATGTCGCTTATAGCCGACAAATACACCACCAAAGACAAGCCTTACAAACAATTCTCTTTCTTGGCCTTTTGCAACTGGGATCGACATTCTCGACCTTTCCTAAGAGCACCGGGGCTTCAATTCTTTTTGTCATGATTGACACGCTTACAAAATGGATTGAAGCGAGCTACCGTTAAAATAACAACCGAGGCCGCTAAGAGATTTCTCTGAAAAATGTGATCACGCGATTTGGTGTACCCAACAGATCATCACGCATAATGGTTCCCGTTCTCCAAAGAAATAATTCAGAATTTCGCGATGAACTTGGTGTCAAAGTTCATTTTGCTTCAAGGTAATATCCGCAGAGCAACGGAGCGCTTGAGCGGCTAATGGTATCCTTATGCAGGGATCAAACGCCGAGTATTCGACGCTTAATCAAACGGTCAGCGCAGTTAAAGAACTTCCCTCGTGTTATGGGCCGTCAACCACGCACCACCGTGCGCACCGTGAAACTCCATTCTTTTTGGTTTATGGTGCAAGCTATGCTTCCTCCGTAACTCAAAATTGGCTCGCCGAATCGATCGTTTTGACGAAAATGATCGAGAATGAACGACGACTTCGACGACGCCGATTTCCTTGAAGAACGACGAAACCAAGCCCTTGTACGATCGTTAGCCTACCAACAAGCCATGCGAAGGTACCATAGTCGTAAGGTGCGTACCGCAGACCTTTGTCAGAGGTGATCCGTTCTCGTAAAAATCAGAGCCAAACAAATCGCAATAAACTTTCTCCTAAATGGGAAGGTCCTTACACCGTGGTCGAAGTAACCCGACCAGTTCCGACGATGGCTATGTCCGATGGGCAAATTTTGTCAAATTCTTGGAACATCGATCAATTGCGAAGTTCTATGTTTAATTTTCATTCTTTCATTTCTTTCAATTTCAATTTCATTAAATTCATTAATTAATTAAGAAGTGCAACCTTGCTTATATATATACACCTACATTCAGTCGCTTATTATTGTTAGTCCGGTCTGAGAAGACATTTTTTCTCCGATATCCTTTTTAAGGATCTCGATACTCTATGGTCCTAGTCGTGAGCATTTTTCTTCAAATGATTCCCACGCGACTACACTCTTTTCTCAAAGAAAATGAGTAATCGAGCGCCACACAACTAACTATCTCATGAATGATATGCTTACGATTTTGAAGATTATGCTTCATTATTTTAAGATTACGGTCTATTCTTGTCCGCTCTTCGGTGGGACACGGAAAGCCTCCTAGTCGAAGTCTCTCCTTTTCGCCGCGTGGTCACCGCTTTGGAAGGAGCTTCCTAGCGACGGTTCTTTTCTTCGATCCTCGCTACCGATCGGATCTGAAATTTGAACACGTTTCAAGAAATGTGTCGTATGCCTTGGTCTTAGCATTAGTTCCGACCAGTTATGGGACAATAGATATAAACAAAGTTCACTTATAATTTGTTGCATACATATTTGCATTTCTTCTTATGTCAAGTTTGACAAAGTCTTTTTCCGACCATATATAGTGTTTTTGATTGGTATTTCCATTATGACAAACAAAGATCTATAACTAGTCGAAATCATACTGTTAGTCGACCACATTTGATTTCCTAATCTTCGCAACGATCGCTTTTGTCTTACATGTCCAAACATACCTTCAAAAACTCACATACATGGTTATGACCTCTTTTTATTCTCTTTCTTGGCTCACCGCTTGCATGCGAACGTTCTTCTACTATCAAGCGATCGGGGGCTAGGAAATATACGAAATTTTAAAAAAATCAAGCAGGATAAACAAAAGCTTTGTCAATGACATAAAAGGTAAGTTTTCATAGATATTCAAATATTTTTACACTTGCAGAACCTACTCTAAGAAATATTCCCCCTAACTCTCGCTTGTCGGAGATTAGACCTCCATCTCCTCTACAACTATATCTCCGAGTGGCCTGAGTTCTTCCATGAACTTGGTCGCCTCCTCAGTGGGCAATTGAAGTCATCTTTAACAGACTTGGAGATCTATGGAGGGTCGAAGCTTTCGGCTTTGCCAAAGCAAAACTAACTCCACTTGCAACTTTTGTTTTTAGGGCACAGGCATAATTAAGTCAGAGTAGTTTTGAGCGTAACTTTAAGGTCCTCTAGAAGTTGACCCAAATAGTTCATTTCTCTATTGGATCTCCTAAGGAAGGGGCTTGATCCTGATCCCATATCAAAGATCATCTTGTTCAAAGCATGAATCTTTTCATCAATATTTTGAGCAAGAGCCGCCTCCTTATCCTCGCTTCAAATTTGAGTTTTCTTTACTCATTCAAAGATTTCGTTTGCTCTTGCAAAAACTCGTCGCTTAATGAACACAAGCATAAGTGAAGGAAAAATCAAGCTTACGACATATTACCTTCATTTGTTTTGCTAAGTGTTTCATATTTGATCGTTGCTTCAGCCGATCAACAGGTCTTTTAGTGAACTTGCTTCAAACAAATGATCGGTCTTTAGCTTTTATTTCTTCTTCAAGAAAAGGCATCTTGGCTTTCTCACCACAACCTCCTCTTTTATTTTCTCCAGATCTATCGAATGCGATAAGGAGAATAATTGTAGAGGAGCAAAGTATTGAAGAAGAAAAGTTCAAAAGGAAAAGTTCTTACTTTCCAACTCGAGTGCTTTTGCTCCAAGTCCTTAACTCATGGGTCGATCCTCCGATCACACAGAAAGTTCTCGACCAAATGCTACACAAATAGCGTTCTCTTTCTTAAGTTTCTTATAAACTTTTTAAGAAGAGCTATGAAGCCGGTCGTAGAATACTTACGAATTGTTGGTCATTATAACCAAAGAAAAATCAAATCAGGTGCATCTTGAGTTGAGTATCCGATACTTTCGCCACGCCTCATCAAGCTCCTTATCCTCGATAAATCGGGGCGAAAAGGAACTTGTTAGGTTGGGAAGGGTTATCCAAAGGATCGGAACTGTTGAGACCTCTCGTGAGGCATCTACCTCCACGAAGGGGTTTCAATCACCAAAGGATCCAACTCAACCGTTGCCCTTGTCACCGCTAGGGGCTTCTTGACCACTATTTCCTCGGGAACTTTGTCCTGAGAAGTGCTCTGATGGAAACTTCCACAGTGCAGGTCCTCGGGAAGAACACAGTGGAACGCAACCGAACACCGAAGACCTATGCAAACCGAAGATGGGAAGTTCAAAGTATCAAATCATCAAGGAATTATTAGAGGTACATACTTATACGACCACTTTCATTTGTACATACCTTGTTAATCTCCGGATTTGACTCAAAAGCCGATGAGAGAAATCTGTGCCGCTAGCCTTCCTTTTCTTCTCCTCCAATTTTGTCGGTTACGACCCGGCAAGGTTTATTGGAACCTCACATCCTCCAACAAGATGTCGGAAGCTATGTCCTCGACTCAGTTCATCAAGGACCGCATTCCCCGACTATACGGCCTGAGGGAGTGGTTTCATCAATCTCCGGATCGCTTGTTTCAATAACAACCATAAGGTCGCACGACCACTGGAATCTCTGACCTCGCGATTACATTCTCAGGGCCCTCAGCTTATCCACCTAAATCAAAGAACAAATTTGATTGGGTGAAGAAATCCTTTATCTAAAAATTAGTACATATATGATTCCAAATGTTCTATTACCTCGAGGATTCATCTCCTTCAAGTGCCTCGAGGGCCGACTCGGTCTGAACTAAGGTGGGGCGTTGATCCTCACCAGATTGTATGATTCATAATCCGACCGAATCGCAAAAGTAGAACACGATTGGAAATCTGGTGGAATATATGTATACACATGGTAAAGGAATTTTTGATTAAATTACCTTAAGCCTTGCCGATCTCCTTCAATAGGAGTTCGGCTAAGATCTTGGGGCATTGACCTTTTCTCCAGAGCTCCCCGCAGATCATCATCGACTCGATCTCTAATTTCCCCAGTGGAAAGAGCTTTAATGTAAGGAAGAATAGACAGATTTTAAGGTAATACATTAATCAAATCAAAATACCGATCGAATTTATCTCAAAGACTTACCACCTTACGAGGTAGCTTCATCACGATCAAGGCACCAGAGCGAGGAATGAGTCCTGAGCTTCAATGGGCTAATCCGGCGAAAGGTGAAATCCTTCACCACATGCCACGTCGTCGCCTGACGAAGCAAGTCATAGATGGCATCCGCCCATCTTTTGACTATCCTGTCTTCTTCTGGTTTCCTTCCACTTGGTTTTCACTTGCTCTAGTTCCGTAGTAGAGGCCATCGTCTTCGTAACCATCATGTAAAACCGGTACTTTTTCCATAGCGACCACGAAGATTTCACGTACATGAAGATGTACTCATCGGCCTTCCGTCATCATGAAGGCGCAATGTGCATTCCCAGATTACGCCTCGAGTTTTGCAGATTTTCCCATCACCATGCGGTAGAAATAACTAAAGAGCTTCAAGTTCGGTTGTATTCCCGGTATGCCTCGCACAAATATCACGAAAATACTAATATTTGCGATCGAATTTGGGGCCAATTCACTAATTCCACCCGTAATGTTCAAGAAGCGCGAGGAGGAATTTGTGTACTGCGTAATCTCAAATTTCACATTCGATGTAGGCAAGAAAAGCAGGATTCGCCATCTTCACGGCTCGGAAAATGCTCTCCGATCGCGGGTCTCCAATTAATCGATTTCTATCTGGGAGCATTCCCATCTTCGCCAAAGCCTCAAGCTTTTCTTGCCCAATTCGAAGGCAACCACTTTGTAATCTGCTCCGACATGGCGAAAATCCTCAGAATGAGTAGCAAAAGTTGGAGACTTTGTGGTCGGAAGAACGGGGAAAAAGACTCTGGAGGATTTCTTGGCGAGAAGCTAAAGGGGATCGAAGGGGATTTTGGAAGCATAAAAATTCTAAGAGCCCATGTGAGAAGATTTTATAAACTTCGGATACTTTGAAGGATTCCCACAAAAGTCAAGCGACAAAAAGCTTCTTTTTGTTCAAGCGAGACGAAGAACTCTTCGTTTCCCAAGGCAAGTTCTCAACTTTAAAGTGAACACTGACTCACTTAAGTATACCACGACATTAAATGGGGTGCGCGATCGATTTCATCGGGAAAAGGTATATACACGACCGTTCATTTAAAGTTAGGGGGCTAGGTCGGCGAGATTAAAACCTCTATGTATTATTTTAATATATAATAAAAGACCATCGTCTTCATGGTCAGTAACCCTAAGACCCAACGACCTCCTGGTCGTTAGTATTCGAAGGTTACTTAATGGGTACCACAGTGGGATGAGGCTTTGTGCCTAATCCCGACCGAGATAACGCTTCGTAAAATTCTGGAGGTGGTATTTCTTATCGTATGATGAATGGAACCGTGTTATCGTTCCAAACCATGCGATGGTACAACCTGAGACAACGACTATTAACCACCCTACGGTTAAGCTTTTCACAAAGCAACCGCAAGGAAGTTAGCACATTGCTAACTTCTCTACCGTTCAAACCGGTCGTAGCGCTTCACGAGGGCGTCTTCTCCGAGAATGCTTGCCACCTCTTGGAAGTTATTTAAAGGTGAAGCCACGAGAAGAGCAAAGGGCAGAAGAGAGACAAGAAAGAGAGACGATAGGCGACACACAAAAACAAGGCCAAGGCAAAATATGCCTGAAGCCTAAGCGGTGGAATTAGAAGCTAGATAATCGCCTTAGACTCATATTCTAAGTCGATTGCGGTTAAACATTCCTCCATTGATGTAATTCGAGGGTAGTACTTAGCCACATCTTGTAAATCCAGTTCATATCAATAAAAAGCGACCCCATTCCATTCCGGGATATTCCACGTCATTTTCCTCGTTTATTTTACGTGAAGATCGGCGATTCGATCGTCGACACCGGGCGCCGCCCGCTGAAGAAGCGAAGTTTCAAGAAATTTTTTTCGCCAAGAAAATCTCGCCAAAACTCGCAATGCTCGCGCGACTATGCCCGAGTTTGGGATGAGGAAAACCGTTCGACGGCGACTACGCCAACCTCGACATGGAAGGATGTATCCGCCGCCATGGAAGAAAATGGCAGTCATCCTCTCATCCTCCTTCGGCCGCTCGCGACGCCGACGTTAGCGAGGTCGACGATGGATGAAGATGCCGCCACTACCGGTGGCGAATCAGAGAACCGCCGCTCCACCAGCCCGAATGCCGATCTTCGTCTCCCTTCTCGACCGCTAAACAGAAGAAATTTCAGCCCATCACCCGAAAACTCTATACCATTGATGAAATCATGGCGAAAGATACTCTCCTTCGCTTCCGCAATTCAGAGTCAACCGTCACCGTAACGTCGATCGATGAAACTCCACCGGTCGAGGCCATGCGGGGATGATCACACTCAAAGATACGATCGGCGGTTCATTTGATCAGCCGAGAAGACTCAGAAGTGCTCATCTCCGACCGATTCCATCGTGGAAGATTCTCGCGGTTACCGACAAGCTCTCCATTAGTTATGATGGAAGCTCATCTGAAGATCAATGCCGAAGCACGAGGTCAACGCGATCGAGATGAAGATCAAGATGCCCCGACGGTCCTACACTCTCTACCACGCCATCACGTGTTGTTAGAGATGATCCGGCCGCAAGCACCAACTTCCGGAGGCAACGGAACTAATCGACGCCAATCGCTTAATCTTCGCATCGCTTCCCCACCCGAGTGACCGACAGATCGAACAACCAGGTCGGGAAGGTTCAGAGCGCGACACCCACACCAAGATGAACCATTCGAGACCTTCAGAATCGCAGACAAAACTTATGACGATTCAAAACATGTTAAATAATCTCGATCCCGCCTAGCAGAACGCCTAGTTTTGTACAACTCAGAGGTCGCATCCAAATTCTCCAACGCATCATGCAATAACGGAAGCGACGAGAATGAGGGGTTCAGAAGTCGACTAGGACTTCGGCCCCAACGCTCCTCCTCAAGAGGGAAGACGGTCATACCAGAGAGAGCAATGATACCAAGACCTCGACGATTCCACCAAGGAGTCACGAGGAGAAGGCTATTTCAAGAGGGTACTCCCCATCGCTGCCGAGAAGAACCACCACTAGGACCTAACGATCTCCGACATCGCTTGAACAGGCGGGTCGTGACATCATATCATCGTTCACGATCGGACGCAGACACCGGAGTTCCAGCTGCCTAATCTTAGGGATCGTCTCCCATCGACATAATCCGCACCTTCCCGTAGAAGACGCCATGAATCAATCACAAAGTTGTCGAGTCTTCGCCGCTCCAAGTCGGCAGCGGCCTAGCCGCCCGATCGGCCAACTTGGACAAATTCAATGGAACTCAAAACCCATTGAATTTCTCCAAATATATACCACCGCTATTAGGCCGCTGTATGGCGAGAATGTAATGGCCAACTATTTACCCACTGCAGTCGAAGGGTCCGCCCGGGTGGTTGTTAAACTTACCGGCCGATCCATATATACTTGGGAACAACTCAGGATCTTCGATTGCCAACTTCGTGGTACGACGACCGCCTCGAAGGAGGACGATCTCCACGTAATCCCAGGATCTCAAGGAGACTTTACGCCAATATATCAAGAGGTTCACCAGTTCAGAACTCTATACCCAAGTCGCAGAGTCTCGTTATTCAAAGCTAAAAAGTTCTATGAATCGCGCTACGGAGGACATAGCAATGAACCCTCCAAGAACAACCGCTGAGCTTTTTAATATGGCGGACAAATATGCCATCGCTAGTGAAGCAATCGAGTGGTGTGAAGCCATCGATCGAAGACAAGATTCCCCTGCACTTACCGACAAACAGAGAAAAGAACAAGAAGTCTCAAGAAGAAAAAGAACCGCACCGACGACAAAGAAGTCATCGCTGCTCCGCATAAGATCAGAAGGGCAAGAAGGACTATGCCGGTCAAGCAAAGCAAAAGTTCCGACCGGCGATTCTGCATTTAATAAGAAGTGGTGTCCACTTCACCAAAGCAGTGGCATGATTCGCAAGACTGCCGTGGTCTCGCGAAGAAACCGGAGGATTATTATGCAAAGGACCATTTCCAAGAATACAGAACATGGAGAAACAAGCTCCAAAAAGGACAAGGATGGCGACGAGGAGATGGAGTACCAGATCCCCAACACACACCAACATGATTTTTGAGGATCTTCTTCATACGAGTCAGACGCTATTCCGGGCTATGGAGCGGAGGTCAACCTCGCCGATCTCCAACCGTAATCAAGTCGGCGGCTCCGACACCGCAATCTTCAAAGAAAACGATCGCACCATCCCATCGACTCGATCGGTAGGTTCCCCATCGCCGCTGAACCAACTATTAATAATTGCCTGTTAATCGGTCTTAGTGGATGGGGTAGTTCCTTGAATATATTATTTGTAGGAGCTTTAGAAGAAATGCATCCCCATGTCAAAGGTGAAACCGTGAAATATGCTTTTCATGGCATAGTTCCGGTTCTACCGCTAAACCGATAGGACAAGTTTCTTACCGTGACGCTTGAAAACCCCGACAATTTCCGAACGAGAAGATCCCGCTTGATGTAGTAAACTTTAATCAAGATACAACTAATCTCTGGCCGATCAAAGATTAGCAAAATTCTGATAGCCACGACATTGTATCAAAGTTTGAAAATGCCGGTCAAGGAGTCATCACACCGAGGAGATCGAAATGGCTTACGATGCGATCGAAATCCTTTGCACCGTTGATGAACTTCCACCGAGAGGTTAATCCGCCTCCCATGCAAAGTCAAGCACTCGGCCAAAGATGACGCCCAAACCATCCGACTGCATCAAGGAGGTACTACTCGACAAAAGCGCCCCGACAATAATAAGTCGTTACATGGGTCGTGACAACCAGATCCAACCGCCAAGAAGATTCTGGCCTGAGCAAGACTCGACCCTAAATAGAAGAGTCGCCGTCTTCCTTCCTCCAAGCAAATCAAGACGGTTTGCTTGGCGTCCGATGCCCGCCGAGTCCCCGAGGTGATCGAGCACATGCTTGCTCTCCACCGATAAAAACCGATCAAGCGTAAACTACGACGCTTTTGCACCCGACGGGAAGCAATCCAATGGAGATTGACAAGCTTCTCGTGCAGATTTATTCGTGAAGCCCACTCACCCACAAGTGGCTTGCTAACTCGTAATGATCAAAAGTGTAACTTGCCTCTTGCTTGATAGCTTAGGATCTACTCTCTCTCACGCCTTTGGCTCTCGAAACGCCAAGATCTACACCTAAAAGAACAGATTCAAACAATGCTCAAATAAAGAATCAATAGAGATCCCAATAAAGAACCAAAAGAACTCCAGAGGAACCTCAAAACTCTATTAATAGAAGAGTATCAGATTTAGAATGTGTTCTTTGAGGAGGTCTAAGCTACTAAGAGGAGGTGGTCCTTAGCAAAAGACCCCAAAGGAGTGATTTCGCAATGAAACAAAGGAGGTCCCGAGGAATAGTCCTTGCGCTAAAGCTGGAGGAGGTCCTCACACAAAGACCATAGAAATCCAAAAGGAGTCCACCAGTGGAGGTCCCGAGAGGACACAACCACTCAATGCGGTGGCAATAATAAGAGTGGAGCAGATCACCAAGGACTTACCAGGACAAGAAGGAACCAATGGATGGAGGGAGGTCGAACAACAAGGTCTTCCCTGGAAAGCCACTGAATGAGAGCTAAGATGATGAGTGTGAAGAAGATAATATGGCAGAGTTCCCTGGACTGATTATAGTCAAAATGGGTGAAGCAAACTAGAAACATACGCATCAAGGATAAGTATAGAAATGGGTCAAAGGTAGGTAAGGGTGGTAGGTGTCACTACCACCCCGGGTAAAAGGTACGAGGAAGGACAACGATGTTACTGGGAAGGAACAAAGAAGGATGTCGAGTACAATAGGTGACCCAATTCAGAGTAAAACGCCACGTATGTGGATGTATTTAATGTGACAAGACATGCATTAAATGCCCAAGATATTAACGTATGAGGAAATGAAAATGGTCGAGTCTGCAAGCCAGGCCAACTTAGAAACACCAAGAGGGGAGGTCTTGCCCCAGAGGAGGTCTTTGAAGAGGTCCAGAGGCTTAGGAGGTCCTAGGCCCAAAGGACGTGGAGGTCTTTGACGCACAAAAGGTCCTAGAGGCCAAGGAGAGTCTCTAGGGTTGAGGAGGTCCGCATACAGAGGAGGTCCAACATGGGAGGTCCGACCAGATCAACAAGAGGAGGTCCCGACGTTAGGATCTCGAGGAGGCTCATGAGGAAGTCTAGGCCAGATTTATTAGGGCCACTGGAGAGGTCTTGGACAGAGGTCCAGAGAACTACAAAGAGGTCCCGTGGTTATGATTAAAGGCAAGTTAGTCCAAGCGTTGGATCTCCGAGAGGAGGTCCAATGCCCAAGATCAACGCAGGTGGGGAGGTCTAGGCTTTGATTGAAGTGAGGAGAGGTCCTGCATGCTGATTCAAACAAAAGGAGGTCCAAAGTGAGGGGTTCCCAGAGGGATTCCATAGAGGAGTTCCACCCGAGGGAGGTCCTTGGCCAAGAGTAACGCCAAGATGGTTCAAACGAACTTAAGAGGTTCAAAGGCACACAAGGACCCAATGAATTGCCATGATGTCCCGGGTTCAAAAGAGGATCAAGTATAAGGAACGTGCTCAGCAACAAGGGTCTTGACTTAAGAGAAGTCTAATGTAAAAGAGGTCTCGATCCAAGAGATTCAAACCAACAAAGAGTTTCAAAGTAATCGAACTCAAAGAGAAAGGCTCGACCCAAAGATGTGTCCATGTGAGAAAAGGTCTGAGCCCCATGGGAGGTCTAACCTAAGAACCACCGGGAGGTCTAGGCCACAGAGAAGGTCTAAACCTACATAGCCCAAAAGAGATAGGCTAAAGGAAGGTTTACCAAAGAAGGAGGTATAAACAACTCAAACCCTTCCAATGTAACCAACTTTGAATTCTCATTAAAGTAAATAGTTTTAATTCATTTTACACATTTAAAAGAACTTAGAAAACCGTGATGTTCCAAGATTGGCGCTAAAATGAGATCAGAGGAGGTCTGGCGGTCAAGGAAAGTACCAAGGGGTTCAAATGGGCATGAGTCCGAATCTAATGGGAAGGAGGTCTAAAGAATGGTATTACCGTGAATTGGGGTGGTAATACCGATTGCACTAGAAGGACCTTCCAAAGAGAAGGCTACAAGGATCGCATAAAAGGAGTCCAAGTGATCACCAAGAGGTTCACAAGAGCATAGAAAGAACTCAAGTGGTTATAAAGGAGACCTAGACCCCGAGGAGGTCTAAGCCAGAGAAGGAGATCTCGACCAGTGGAGGTCCAAGCACTTAGAGATCTAGACCAATAGGTCCGGATCCTGGATGATGATCACAAGAGGTCCTGAATCGTTCAGAGGGAAATCTGGGGTCCAATTGAGCACAAAGGTGGTTCAATCGAATGCAAAGAAGATCCAATTGGCCATGTAGGTTCAAGTGAATTATCGGGCATTCCAAGGAGCAAGAGGAGACTCAAGCAAAAGATGTGAGAGGAGGTCCAGCTAGATCAAAATATGCCCAACCGAAGAATGTGGTCTAGGATCAAAAGAGATCCAGACATCAAAGAGGTCAAGACAAAGAAGAGGTCCGAACCACGAGGGTTCCCAAAGGTAAGGAAGTCTGGTACATAAAGGCTAAACCCAAGGAAAGTCTAGACTTAGGGGTGTCCAACCAAAAGAGAAAATGTCAAAACCGCAAGGATTGTCCATTTCAAAGGAGTTCTAGATACTAGAAAGAATCTAAACCCGAGAGGAGGTTTAAACAGAATTGAGAGTAAGGAAGGTCCCTGACCCAAAGGATGGGTTGGACCAGAGGGTAAATCAACAAAGGTCTCAACAGAGAGAGGTTTCCTGTGGGAGAGAAAAGACCCAAAAGACAAGGAGGAGATGACCACAAAGGAGGTCAAACAAGAGGGACACCTGACATAAAAGAATGTCCAAGCATAGAAAGGAAAGGAAACCCTACTAAGAAAAGGAGAGATAGCTCTAGAGAGCTAGAGCAACACGAAAGGAACTAAGCTTTGGATTAGTTGAGGTTTAGTTTAGTCATTTTAAACACTTCAAATTCTGAAATTCTCGTGTTAAGCTTTTGAATTATCATCAAAACCAAATGGTTCCTTTTATTTTGAAAATTTTCAAAAGGCTCTAAAAATCGTGGTGTTACATCACCCTAGTAACTATTTGGTAATACTAGTTATAGGTTGTACTGCTTTTACATGCTAGTCTTTAAGCATCGGGTATTAAATACCCCAATCATCATTTTCTCAAACATAAAAATGATTTGGGTAGTCATTGGTGGTCCATTGGCTAAAAGGTGTGAAAATAATTTGGTTTACCTCAAAACCCCAATTGCTAGTTCTATCTCAGGATGGTGAGGCGGTGGGTGCTCGGGAGCACGTGGATGGTTGGCTTGTGGAATGAATCACCCAGATAACCCTAAGGACTTAATCTTGTCACGACCTCCGTGTTAAATAAGTACAACCACAAGTCCGCAGAGTGCAACTTGGCTTAGTAAAGTTATTGAACCCCGAAGTCATCTCACCGGAGGGTCAAGAACGATAAGTGGCGGAGATATCCGATTGGAAGGACACCAAAAGGTGAAGGCTTACCACGCTTAGTCGCTAGGTTGGCCACCAAGGCTTAGTCGTTGTGGTAAACATCCCGCACAACATATGGGCGAACTCGTATGGGTGGAATGACGTAAGGGTGAGATATCTAGAAAGGTTATCAGGATTTGCCGCCCAACTACATGACTACTAATCATGGGGTAACGGTATGACTATCTCTTGTGGGTAAAGTGTGCAACCTCTCGCAGTCTAAAACTATTTAAATACCGCTTACTGGCCAAAGGCGGACATGGGAATCATAACTTGAGTTAGTTCTATTTCAAAACTTTGTGCGTGGTATGGAAAATGGTGGAAGGGCTCACCTAGCCCTCAGGTTGATTTTCCCCAGTCTTCGAGCCAGTGTGGTCATTGAGGCCCAATTGAAAGATGCATGGTAGAGTTTCACGGAGGAACCTCTACTAAAATATATATTGCACATTGCTCTTTTATTAAAATGCAATTTGTTAAAATGCTAAGTGATAGGACTTGTAAGTATGATATTTAAAAAGATCGCTTAGCAAATAAAAGAACCCGAGCCATATTTGTTAAGCCTTGCATGTATATTATTGCATTGTGTGTTGGCTCGCGAAAGCACGTAGTAGTGCTCATTCTCGCTTTCCTTAAACCCTTCTAAAATGAAGATGAAGGAAGACTACGATACTACGAGGATCCGTGGCGAGGCTCAGAGATGATGAAGAGTAGATTAGTTCGCTTAGTCCGAGATCTTGCCCCGCCTAGTTGACTCGCTGGTACTTGCGGCATCCAATATTACCCAAGTCCTGGTTAATATCGGCGACATGTGTTTCCCAAATACTTGCCTCGTGGAGAGATGTGCTCACCCCTTTCTTCCGCTGTCGCCTCGCTACTTTTGTAATGTAATCGCTTTGGCATGTTCGCCCTTATTGTAAAACCCGATTCGATGCGGTCCATGTAAAGCTCGATGTGTTGATTAATGAATGGTATGGTTTTATCTACGCTATGTATGAATTGATTCGTGACGATCTCGTGAGTGCTATCATCGATCCAGTGAATAACATAGTGATTCCACGAGGATTTGGATTCTCGAACTGGGTCCCACACGGTATTCGATATGTGGGCCTTTTGGAGTTTGCAAGACAGGTGCGGGTGAGCAATGCTACTGCTTGCCAGGTTTCAGGCCAGCTTCCTCAAGGAGTTGGGATCTTGGAGCACGGAGTCAAGGATGCATCAGGCAAATAGATCTCCAATGTGCTGACTCTAATACGACAAATGACCAAAAAGAGGATGACGGATTTAGAAAGAGAGCAAACATCAAAATTTAAGGTCATCCAACGACACTGCTAGTCCAAGGCAAGGAGGAGTGCAAATCTATATGCCTGAGCAATTGCACTTGTACAGCATATGCACATGAAGGTGGATGCATTATTTGGAATAGTGAACTCCGGGATCTTAAACAATTATCTGACGGTAATACTGATGGTATTGATCTTTATATACGTCTTGCAGCCTCTGATACTATAGTTCAAGAAAATGAAAAGAAGGGACACTATGTGCAGCTTACTGTGCTAATCAGTGCTAGGTAGTATTTTGCGACACTATGTGCTCTTGGTTTGATAGTACGGATGTTTCAAAAAGAAATTTAACTCAAAAGGCTTTCTGAACTGACGATTCTGTCGTACTTTACAATTATTCCTTTTAAAACACTGCACAAAGAATTTCTCAGATAAATTGGGACAAGGTAACTTTGGTTCTGTGTTCATAGGGCTACTTCCTGAACTCAAAATTAATAGCTGTCAAGAAGCTTCAAGGCATGAGGCAAGGAGAGAAGCAATTTCAAACCGAGGTGAGGGCTTTAAGAATGAGAAAGTATTGGATTAGAACACAAGGTTCCAAGCTATTCTATGTGTTGCAAAAGGATTACTTTATCTCCATGAGGAATGCCACGAATGTATCATACATTGTGATATAAAACCTGAAAATTTACTTCTTGATGCAGATTTCAGCACAAAAATAGCAGACTTTGGCCTGGCAAAGCTTATGGATCGAAATTTTAGCAAGGCATTGACAAGCCAGGGGAACAATAGTATCTTGCCGAGGCCCGAAAGGCTCAACTAGGAAGAACTCCTCTGAAAAATTCTTGAGTTTTGAACACTATATTTGACGTGCAACTTTTGATAGTTGATTTTTGTCAACATATTTGTAAAATTTTAATAATATATATTTATAAAAGTGAGTAATGCTTCTATGCTCCCTTTGCATGAATACTAAACTTATAATGAAGTGACATTTAGGTCCCAAAACTTAAAATTCAACTTGATAGGCCGTTAACTTGCAAACAGCATAACTAAGATCATTTAAAATTTTCATGTAAATAAAAGTATGAAGTTGACAAGGATCATCAGGTGACACCATATTGCCACATTGACCATCCATTCAAATAATTATTAACATCAATTTTGCAACTTCATTCATCTGCCATGTTAGTACTTTTAGTTTTTCGATAATTAGGAACCGATACAGACTCTATGGGTGTGTTTGGTCCTCAGATGGGCAAATTGTCTCCGTGACGGGTCATACAGCCGAATACCAGCCGAAGAGATACAAGATGGGGTGTTTATTGGGTTGTTTTATTGGGTCGATGTGCCGAGATGTTGTTTGGTTGGCTGTCATAGGCCGATCGCTTTGAGATGTTGTTTGCTGGTCGCTTTTGGGCCAATTTCTGTGCTAAATAAAATTCAGATGCTACTGTGAACAGTATGAAAAGTTGATATCTGAAAATTAGCAGCATTTTCTTTTCGCTCACATTACCAACGGATTAGTATTCTTCAAATCTAGAAATGTACATATGATTCGGCAAGCTGATTGTCGCTTCGATATGACAAAAATGGCTCAATGTACTGTTCCAATTACCAGAAATTGCTGGTGTCCAGGTTCGTCGCCCATGACCATCGACGTGCCGAGGATGGTGATGGTGAACAGCGCAATCTAGAAATGTACATATGATTCCGGCAAGTTGATGATCTTTTGATATCTGCTGTTCTTTCACGTATGAGGTGTCTCATAAGCTCCATTTGGCGGTCAAGCCGCCGGAAGCCTGGGGTTCTAAATCCTGCAATAGCTGAGTGAATAAAAGTATCACCAGCATTGTTGACAGCTGACATGGTTGATGGAGATGCAGCAACCAATGCCTCTACAACAGGCAGATGCCCTCGATAGGCCACTACATGTAACACAGTGTTCCCTTGATTATCAGTTGAATTGATTATGTCGAAAGAGGCCATAAGGTACTTGACAACCTGCATAAGGTATGTTAACAATATTAGGCATAATGTGGGGAAAAGAAACTTCTATTCTTCTACTTTGCAGATAACTGGACCTTTGCACACCTAACATTTCAATGATATGTGGCAAGAACGATTGGCTACATAGCAACATCAAGAAACAGAAAGAACGTTGGCTGAATAGCAACATCAAGAAACAGAAAGGAAGCCGTAGATCTAAAAGTGTGTAGTGATTTTTCTACCTAAACTGAAACAACAGGAAGTACATCCTCTTTGCCTCAAATTATTGGAAAGGATATAATGATTGAGCTTTAATGTTTCAGTATTGCGTATCATCTTCTAACTAAACTTCCGAAAAGTTCTGATCATGAATTGTACGAGTTGAAGTTCATGTTCAATATCCTACTAAGAAAAGAAATCAAAAGGCCAAGCCAGTCAATGTATACTGATTCTCTAGCTTCTAAATACAATCGTTGAGCGTTGAGCTTGATGTTAGTTGAAGACAATTATCATATGGGTGTGATATTATTATGATATCAAATCATAATCTTAACTATCTAAAATAACTCAATTATTATAATGTGATACGATTACTATAATTGTCTAAAATAACTCATTATAGATGGTGACGTCGGTAGAAGCATCACCACCATGTCGTACAACAAGAACACAAAAGATGTATCAAGATTCAGTCGAACTGCCCAGAACTCACCGTCACCGTTGTCGTTGCACAGGACGAAAGTAACTGGAGGATTATCCTTGCTGTTCTGGTAATATATACCAGCTTGTCAGCTTGTAGAGGCGTAACATGATGTAAAAGTGTTAGATTTAATCTTGTTTAGGAAGTATTTGTTTCCGTTTCGGTTTTGAGTCCGTTTTGTTTTTTCTTTTGAAGTCGAGTCCGTGTCTAATTGTGTGTGCGCGTGGGTATAAAGGAGTCGGGTTATCTAGTGCCATGTAAGAGAGCCAAGAGAAGCAATAGAAAACACCAAAGGGAAGAGGCAGCTTTTGCCAAAGAACTACATCACGTGAAGATATCCAGGAGGGTACACGTGAAGTCATCAAGAGCAAGGACCAGCGTGAGGTGCAGCCTTGGTGCAAGAGCATTACGTGAAGAAAGAACCGATGACTTCACAACGTTCTGTCCTTCACATCGGGAGAACAGGGACAAGGGACCCAACAAGAAAAGAGAGGCGTGTCTCTGGTGTCTGGTCTGGACCGAAGGCGAGCGAAGCGTTCCTGGAGCGAAGTTTGT